>SNQJ01S0055532.1:100603-112881 GCA_010110895.2 Picea sitchensis
AAAAAAAAAAAAAAAATAAATAAATAAATAAATAAATTTGTGTAGTGATATTATTTTTATCAGAGAATTAAGATGAAAATGGTTTAAGGGCTCGTTGTAAGTGTAAATTACACTAGCAATATCTCGACCTCGCTTATTAAATAATTTGATGAAAGGTTAGGATTTGAGAAGGTATTCTTTCAAAAGAAGTCGACCTCACTAGATCCTAGACTATAATACTCAAAAGAGCACATTTCATAGCCTCTAATACTCGAAAGAGAATAGAGAATGTTGTATGGAAGATCAAATGAGGATTGAAATTTGACTCCTATCATTTTTTCCTAACCTCTCTTCTTCTAATTGTTTACTTGTTTCTTTTTCTAATTGTTTACTTGTTTAATGTTGACCAACATGTTTTTAATCCTAAAAAGAAGAGTAAACATGTAAGAGTAAATTTTCCATTTTTTTTTATTTTGAATTAACTTCAGATTTATTAAGGGTTAATAAGAGGTGAAAACAGTAGAAAACTTGAGGAAAGGTTTGTACTCTTTTAGCACTTTATAAATCTCCAATTAAGATGGATCTAGGGTAGTTCCACTCACATGCAGCTACATCGAAATTTTAGATGATTATCATTATGTATAAGTATATGTTTTAGATTAATTTGATCCTTTGAAATTTATTAAGTATCATCTATAATCTAGAGCATAGAGGATTATAAGGGATAAATTTCACCATTGGGCTAATTTTCCAAACCAATATGAAAATAATTGATCTAGAATTTTGGCTCTATTGAGCCTATGCCACCATCTCCATTCATGAATATAATCCAAGATATGTGTGGTGGTATTTTGATGCAGTGACATCAAAATATTTCTTTTGTTCTCTCATACCATATAGACAATTGGAAATGCATCAAGAATGGCATGGACAAGGATAAAAATTCACTAAATGAAGCACCCTATAACTCAATGAACCTCTTAGTGGGACTTCTTATCAAGGTCTGCTTGAAAAATATCAACCTTATTCTATCATCCACCAATGAGTTTAAAAAACACCATATGTGATAATTCATGATGTGTGTGGAAGGATCTTCACGAGTTTTACCATCAAACTTGGGAATATCATATGTTAATTTGGTGGGAATTTCCAACCACCATGGGTGGTGTTTTATGGGGTCATTCACCAACCTAGATAAATCTAGTAGATTCAAAGTTACAAAGAAAGGAAAGTTATTGTTGGAAAATGGAATATAGTATAAACAAGATGGACCTTACAATCTTGATCGACATTGTGCCCCCCCCCATATTACTGTTCGAGTGACATTATGTTAGGGTCCTACCCTGACCCCCTTACTTAGATACTTTATTAATGTATGAGACCACCTTCCTTCAATACGACCCATTAAATAGTTAGTCAATAGTCACTCATTGTAATAAAGGATCATGTTTACTAATAAGCCCAAAATTAGTTGGTTGACCCTCATTATAAGGGGCCCATAGGTAGTGAGTTTTTTCTATAGATACCTATGTATTGAGTAGAAGTTTGTGTATTGTTTTTCCAATAATTGTTATTGTATTTGGAACATTGCTCTTGGATGTTCCCCCTTTAAGAGGCAAGTGAACATAGCTATGTATTCTCATCTCTCTTTTCTCTTGTGTTATCGGTTTTGACTACATCTCATGTGATTCATCTCAAGTTTTGGATTAAGTACATTACAAGTGGTATTAGAGTTATTTCTTAGCCATGAAGTGGGAGAAGTTTTTGGAACAAAAGTGGGATTTTTTTTTTCTTTTCACATATTTTTGATTAAAAAATAGGAAAATAATATTCAGATCGATTTATGAAACATTATGTGCATAATGTGAAGAAACCTGCCATATTTGTGAATTCCTCTAAAAAAATACCCAATTTCAAAAAACTATCCAAAATGGAGTCTAGAAACATGAGATATCGTCGATTCAAAATCTGGAATTTTTAAGGTTTTTCTGGTGACTGTCATGAATTTTGAAGATTGGTTATCTTTTAAAAGAGTGCACAAGTTTTAGTCAAACTAGTGCCATTATATTAGAAAATCTATGGAATTTCATAATTGGGGTCATAATAGCGAATCATAAAGGTATAAATGAAGTTGTGATCCTTTTACATTTCCGACCTCAAACCCTACCTTGGATAAGTTATTCTTTGGTGATACTAAGAGTTTTTTCTCACGTTAGCAAGCTCATAATTTTAATTTTTTTTAGAGATGTGTTTTGGTGTCTATAAATAACACAATGATTTGTTGTTTAGAAGGTAAAACATCATTAGGGGAAGAATACACATGGGAACTACACATGACTTCACCTTTCCTTGTTGAAAACCCATGTAACCCCTATGCACCCCTTCAAGTATTACCACATTAGACAATACTTGTATACAAAATCTCACTTCCATGTATCTTGAGGTATATAGGAAGTCCCCTAGGTATAATTGAAACCATATTTATATAACATAATTGGTCATCTTGTTTCTATAGTACACTAAGAACAACAGTTAGGGAGACCACTCTCTAGTACCTAGGTACTTGCTTAGTATGTCTAAGGGAAAGGTTGAGCCTCCTTAGTTAGTACCCTAATATATTAGGCCGATTAATATTGTTGGAATCGACACGTATATCAGAGAGCTATAGCAACTAAATCTCCCATGTCCTTAAGACCCGATCACCTTTTTTTGTGATCTCACATATCGTGAATATCTATAAACCACCTTATACCAAATCCCCATAAAATATGTCCACCCACTTTACTACCAACAAATTGGATCAATTGGAGAATCAAGTTATGACTCTAATGAAAAATTTGGGGAAATTCAATAGTCTATAACTAGTTGGGATAAGAAGATCGATTGAAATTTGGAAGAGGAGTTGGACAACCTGAAAAAAGAGTCTGAAGGCGTGCAGTTGACACCTATGAAAGTTCATGGCATGCCAGAAGTAGAAAAATGGAATACACATCACATTGAGCCACACCAAGAAGAAAATTCTCACTCATGACTATTTAACCATTCAAAAGCCTTGTTGAATGCTAGTACAACACCACTTATCATGGAACTACCCAAATGACACCACATGAAGTTGTTTATGGCCAAAAACTGTTATCAGTGAAATCCTATGTATTGGGCACATCCAAGTTTCATGTAGTATATAGAATGATTTACACTAGAGAAGTCACTATATATGTCCTTAAGGACAACTTTTTTATGGTGCAAAATCAAATGAAACAACAAACTCATCAAGATAGATCCAAACAATCTTTTAATGAAGGGGATCAAGTATTTCTTTGATCACATCCTTCTGAATAGACATCACTCAAAGATAAAGTTCCCCAAAATATATATTTGAATTTATATGGTCCCTATGAAATCATTCAACACATTGAGTAGGTTTCCTACAAGCTAGCTCTCCCGACCCACTCCAAAATTCATCCAATCTTTCACGTGTCATGTTTGAAGAGGGTTGTGGGATCAAATTGTAAAGTATAGACTGACTTTCTAGAACTTGATGAAGAAGGTTCCATTTTCCTCCAACGAAAAGAAATATTAGATACCAAAGAACTCTAGTTGCACCTGTAGTGTTGGTTTTGTCACTTGGGTGAGCAAAACAACAATACTTGCATGCCTAGATGAGCTTGCTAGACAAGACAAAAGTTTGTGAGTGGGTTAAACAAGCTAAACACATGTATAAACAAAGAAATAGAACTAAAACAACAAATAAATAAAAGTTAGAAAGCATGAGAAACTTAGAACCATGAAAATCAACCAATGACCAACATAATGCTACCAATGGATCAATAGATTAGTAGGCAAAAAACCATAGAGAAAAATAGGGACTTGTGAGTCCCCTCTTCCTCCTTGGGAGGGATCTTGAGTTCCCTAATGGAGAGCTCTTCATACAATGGAAGAAATGGAAAATGGTGAAGAAAAACAATGCCTATTCCCTCAAGAGGTGAGAGGTTAGGTACCTAGTATATATATTGGTATATACACTATATTAAGTATATATACTAGGTATATTACTTAATATATGTATACTGACATATATAACTGGTATATATACTTGTGTATATACCGACATATATACCTAGTATATATATTGGTATATATACTAAGTATATATACCGGTATATATACTAAGTATATATACCGACATATATACTAAGTATATATACCGGTATATATACTTGTATATATACTGACATATATACCTAATATATATACCGGTATATATACTAAGTATATATACTTAGTATATATATCGACATATATATTAAGTATGTATATTGACATATATACCTAGTATATATACCAACACATACATATATATATATACCGACACATATACATACCAACACATATATATACCGACATCTATACTTAGTATATATATACCGACATATATACTTAGTATATATATCGGCATATATACCGACATATATACTAAGTATATATATCGACATATATACCTAGTATATATACTCGTATATATACCAACACATATACATATATATACCAACACATATACATATACATATATACCGACACATATACCTAGTATACTAGGTATATATATATGTGTTGATATATATACCTAGTATATATACTAGTATACATACTAGGTATATATGTCGGTATATATAAAATTATATATACTGGTATATATACAAGTATATATACTGATATATATACTTAGTATATATGTCAATATATAAACTTAGTATATATGTCGATATATATACTTAGTATATATACTAGGTATATATGTCAATATATATACAAGTATATATACCTATATATATACTTAGTATATATGAGTATATATATCGGTATATAATAGGTATATATGTCAGTGTGTATATATATGAGTTGTAGAGGTCATAGTTCCAGAACGTAGATCCATAGGTCATAGTTCCTAGGCCCTCTATGCCCTCTAGAACTACGCCCTCTGGAACTATGACCTGTGGAATTGTGACCTGTGGAACTATGACCTGTGGAAGTATGCCCTCTGGAACCATGACCTATGGAACTACGCCCTCTAGAACTACTCCCTTTGGAACTATGACCTGTGGAACTATGCCCTCTGGAGCTACGCCTTTGGAACTATGACCTATGGAACTACACCCTTTGGAACTATGACCTCTGGAACCCCCTCAACACAGAAGGGAGCCATTGAATTAACCATCCATCTTATTCCAAAGTTGGTTTCTAAAGACCATAACAAAAGCCTACCGAGGGAGGTGACTATGGCGGAGGTGGAAGCATCGGTGAAAGAGATGTTGCAAGGGAAAGCCCCGGGTCCATATGGCTTCACTTTAGACTTATTCCAAGCCTATTGGAACATTATTGGAAAAGAATTATGGGAAGCGATGGAATAAGCCAGGACCTCTCCAACAGTCTTGAGAGCCTTCAATGGCACCTTCCTAGCTCTGATCCCAAAGGAAAATGAAGAAAATACAACAGATAAGTATAGACCTATTTCATTATGCAATGTTCTTTACAAAATTATTTCTAAAATTATTGCTAAAAGATTGAAGCCTATCCTCTAGGAAATTATTTCCCCTGAACAAGGGTGTTTCATAGAAGGTAGACAAATTCTGGACGGTATTGTAATTTCTCATGAAACCATTCATTCCTCGCAATCTGAAAAAAAACTTGGGATGCTCCTAAAGATAGACATGTCAAAAGCCTATGACAAAATAAATTGGGACTTCCTAAAAGCCATTATGGGGGCCTTTGGCTTTGACCCCTCCTGGACCCAATCCATCCCTAAACTTACTTCCTCGACTTTCTTTTTAATTCTAGTCAACGACTCCCCCTCTCCCACCTTTAACGCTTCACAGGGATTAAGGAAAGGAGATCCCATGTCCACCTACCTCTTCATTATTCTCACGGAAGGTTTAGGAAGATTCCTAAAGAAAACCCAGAGAGAAGGTCACCTGAAAGGGCTAGTAATTTCCCCTTATATTGAACCTTTGACCTATCCTCAGTTTGTCGATGACAATATCCCTTTAGGGAAGCCCACAATGCAGGAAGCCAAATCCATCAGGAAAGCTCTGGATTTTTTTCTTATTGCCTCTGGAATGAAACTAAACTTATATAAATCCCACATCTTCTTCTTTAACACCCCAAACATCATTCAAAAAAGAATTACCAGAATTTTAGTCTTCTAAAGATCCTCTCTACCCTCACGCTACCTAGGGGCTCCCTTCATTGAAAAAGCTATAAGAAATATGGGATGGCAAGAGATGATAACTAAATTGGAAAACATGCTTATTTGTTGGACCCATAGATTCCTCTCTTTGTCGGGAAGACTTCTGCTCATTAAATCATTTTTAATGGCTATGATGGTTTATTTGTTCTCAGTTTTGGCAACACCCGAGTACATCTTTCAGAAAATTCATTCAATCTAGATAAAATTCCTATGGGGAGGAACAAAAAGAGAAAACAAATGGGCTCTAGTCCCTTAGAAAAAATGTGTGAACCAAAGTCTCGAGGAGGCTTAGGGTTAAAAGACCCCCAAAGGATGAGCCAGGCCCAGGCGACTAAAATTGACTGGAGATGGATCAAAAGTTCAAAAGTGCTCTGGGCTAGGATTTGGCAGGGGAAATATGCCAAAGATATCTTCCCTCAATATTGGATTCATTTGGAGGGAGACAGGTCGACATCGATGATCTAGAATTATGCTTGGAAAAACAAAGCGATGGTAAGAAAATCAGAGTTTTTGGGAGCTACATGATGGCCATTTGGTCCTTTTCTGGGAGGACACATGGGAGAAACGTCCGAATATGAGCTCAGATGAACAAATACAGACAATCAAAGATAAGATGATAGGGGATGGTAGGATGAAAGTTGCACAATATTGGGAGGAACACCCACACCCCGTCACTGGTAGAACAAAATCTTGGATCCTTCCAACTGAATGACCTATAGAATGGAATGATCCACCTATTAAGGTCATGGAGGATATTGTAAAAGACTACCCACCACCCAACAGGCAGGGCTAGGACATCCTTAGATGGGGGAAAAAGGGGGATGGGAACTTCCACATTAAGTCTGAAGCCTACCAAGAAGCCATGGGTTTGGGGAATGAGCCCAAAAGACCAGTCTGGTCTAAGGTATGGAACTCCCAATTATGGCCCAAAGTGGCCACCTTTCTATGGCTAACAAACAACATAAAAGTGCTAACTTGGGACATTATCATAAGGAGAGGGTTTGCAGGCCCATCAATCTATCTACTATGCAATCAAGAAGAAGAAACCCTAAACCACCTCCTCAATTCATGCTCGTTAGCTTCGTAATTATGGGACATAGGGGCCACAATATTCAGAATCTCAGATTGGAACATACAAGACGTCATAAAGATAATAGAATACTGGGGAACAGATCCTTACCATAATTAAATTATGAACTGTACTTGGATGATTTTCTCAGGATACCTCCTTTGGAATATATGGAAAACCAGAAACAGATGGATCTTATGAAACCAACCTCCATCCCTAGAACTACTTTGGCAAGGGGTCCTGAACAACATACGAGAAACCATAGCCTAGGCCCCTTAACAGGAAGAAGACCTAACAACGACATGGCATGAGAAAGTTCTATTAGCCATATGGAGCCCAGGTAAAGGTAAGTCGATGCTCCCACTAGAAAAACCCCAGGAACTGCATCAGCTACATGGAGAGACATGGGAGCCCCCCTCAGGGATTCCTGAAATTGAATTTTGATGGGGCATCCAGGGGAAACCCAGCGCCAGGAGGGCCTAGAGGAATCTTTATGGATGCCAAAGGAGAAATCGTCAGCCTATACACTATCATATTGGGGCATACCACCAACAACAGAGTGGAATTAACAGGATTACAGGTAGGTCTGCAATGGGTGAAGGTTAGGGGGTATTCGACGCTCATCACTGAAGGAGAATCCAAACTTTTGGTCTTGGCTCTAGGAAAAATCATAAGTGGTGCCTCGCGAGACAAAGTCTAAAAAATTGGAGATTATTTGTTGGGCTCGCAGAGGTGGCACTGACCATCTGTGGCACGTCAACAATAATCCCAAGCCATGACAAGAGACGGGAAAATGAGGCCACTGACTACCTTGCTAATGTGGCAGTGGGTCAGGCCCAAAGTGCATCCCAATGGAAATGACACGATGTGGGCACATGATATCTACATGATAACCTTACACGTCTCGACCACCATGAAAACCAATTGCATGACGGGAAAAGGTGGAGAGGGGTGAGCTCCGCAAGGGCTATCAGAGGCCCAAGTGTTACCATGATTCCAACGAATAGCCTTGAAGGTCGGACACAGGTTGTTTCGGCAATAGGTGGAGTTGTCCGGTCAACCACCAGTCATCATGGGAACATAAAGGAGGACATAATGAAGAAGTGGAAAAATGATCCAAATTTGATCGAGCTTCAGATTAATGGGGGAAGGACAAAAACGTCGTACCCAACCACACCAGAAACAATAATGAGAAGGTCGGATCAGCCCAAACCCCAAAGAATCTGGATCAATCATTGAAATAATGGGCGAAAGTGGGGCAAGTACATGATTAATTCCAAGCGAGACAACAACCATGGCTATAAGAGACAAAATCTCATTGATCCCCAGGCTGTCGAAATTTATTGCCGAAGTCATTCTGATTTACAAAGTTGGATTCATCGTTCCTATTAGAAGAGGCTCTCTGATAGAAAGAGAGTGGGCAGATCTATTTCCTCGTGACTAGAAACAACCGAACTTCTAGGGCGGAAAGCATCCTCGCCTCCCTCCAAGATTATTCTAGTAGACTTGTCACTAGATATTTAAGGTCCAAGTCCGAAAATATGGAAAGCGGTTGTCATCGAACCATGGCAGAAGAGAAGATTGGGCTTCTAAGGAATAAGGACTCGCAACCAAGGAAGGGCGGAGGGAGTCATCCTGAAGGAACCCCTACTATTATAAATTGTCATATGGCCAGGGTAGTCAGAGGGGCCAAGATGAGATACCAGAACCTGTGCTTAGCAGAAGAGAAAGAACTAATGGGGAGAGTCCAGGAGGAAGTATTGAGAAAGAGGAAGAACATGTCAAAGGAAGAAATTATGTGGTCCATGAAGGAATGGGTCCCCCACCCTGGGAAATCTCGTACAAGGGACACCAAGTTCTTCCGTCTTGTAGAAGTCTATTGGATGATGAAAGCGATGGTGGTGCAGGCCATGGTTTAACAACAAGATGAAATGTGGGCCACCTGCCAGGCGATCTGGGTTCTGGAAGCCAAATTCGAGATATTCTGCAAGGAGCAATTTGGCATCTGATTCCATGAAAAGACAAAGGCCCTAAGGACACGCAGAGGGATGGAGCAGAGGAAAGCATAAATCTGACAGGAACCCAAGAAAATCCTATTATGGTGGATGAGGAAGAAGAAAGGCCAAAATCCAACAAAAATGCAATCCGTTGACTGGCAAGCGAACATGGCACTCAAACCCTTCAGGGATCTATGACGACCCTAGGTAGTCTTTTTTTCCAGGGTTAGCAATTGAGTCCATCTAGTTAGCTTGGATTTTTCGTTTTGGGGGGCTTTCTAATTTGCCTCTGGTTTTGTAAGAAACTCTCATAATTATGGCTACACTTGCACGCCGAAGCTACCTAGAAACAGTGAGAAAGTGGTGTAGATGAAATTGTGGAAGCACTTCTAGTCTGCACATTAAAGATCTTGAGATGAACAAGGGAGGGAGGTTTGGTTTCCATTTTGTGGCAGACTCCCGAGGACCCAAACTCTAAAATTTTGTATGTTCTGAATAGAAAATATATAGTATCTTTTTTATTATTAAAAAAAAAAAACATTACAAGAATTCGTCTCATGTTGAAGGCACTAGTAAAGACAGGAATCAATCTTCAAAGGAAAGTGACCCTCCGGATGTTAACACTGACTAATCTATCTTTTTGTAATTCCTGAACATTTTTTGTAACTGCTTCAAAGATACTAGTCTTTCTTTTGTACTGTATTGTAGTCAATCCTTGGCATTTTGAATGCACTTCAAGTATCGAATCAGTGGGAAACCTAAATTGGGTGCTTATTTTCTTCTTCCCAAGCGAGCTAGTTAACTCTTCTCATAACACAAGAGCTACCATAATAACTTCTGCGTAAGCTGGCTAGCAGTTGATCAATTGTTGCTCGCCCCCTGTATTTTTTTTCTTATAATATAATATAGTTGATTTCTTTTAAAAAAACACTAACATTTTATACATAAATGTTCCAACATTAACCCTACAAAAATTATTACATATCAAAATACTTACTAAATCACTACTGTTATAATTTTCACTTCTAATCTACTCCTTGACTGAGGATATAAAATTAAAATTTGCATGTGACTCCTTTCATACTCAGAAAGATTCACAGTATTTCAGTAACAATTTAACAAACATTATTAAATTATAATCCCTGCCAAATAATTAAGTAATTTGAGAATACTTAACGAAATTAGTAAGAAAATTATAATTTTTTTAAACTACAAATACATAACCACAGAATCACCTTCAAATTGGCAACATAATCCAATGATATAGATGAGCATCAGGTCAGCTCTATCATATTGAAATCACAGATATCATGAAATATGAAAACCCAAAAGCATTCATCCCTTTCATCTTTCAACTGTTTATATAATTAGCCCTAGCAAGAATCCATCATGTGTACACAGATATATGCAACACAGGGCTTTAAATAAGAGTTTATTTACTAACACAAGATACCAAAATACAAATAACCCAAATAATCATGAGCCTGCAATACCCATATTTTATCTGTTTCCATCCTCCTAAATTTCAAAGGCACTAGCAGGGAAGGATTTCCCAATCCCAACAACACTCTTGAAGGAAATCTTAGCACTGGAAGGCCTTTATTGATAACCTTAAATATTGATTTACTGCTTCTGAGGAATATTGTTTCTTTTACATATTGATTGAAGTAAATATTGATAATAAAGGCCTTGTTGCTGTAGAATGCAAAGAAAAGGTATTAGAAAAAACTTGATGTTCTATTGGCCGCTGCACCATGGACGTCAAAAGGTATTAGTGTTGACCTCATCTATATCCACACAGTGATTTAGACATGATATGTTGCTACATCATAAACCCATTTAATGCCTATTAGCCTCGTCAACCATTCCATTGAAGTGGTGTTTGATTGTGTGAAAGTTCATTTGTTCCCATCCATGCTAGGCATTCTCTTCTAGGTGAATCAAAACCTCATCTTCGTAACAAATAGCTCCATACGAGGACTACATTATCTTACAAAGTGTAAGATAAGTCCAAAATCTTCATTCTCTTGTTGAACCTACATTTGTGATTCTTAAGTAATAGTGGCGGGATGGATCCAAATTTCACATCCTATAACCCCACATCATCCATTCAACGATTCAAACAATTTTTTTATCAAGTTAAATTCATCCAAAGGGCTCTACAAGTAAGGCATGATACAAATTCCAAAGAGAGCATGAAACAAAAGATATGTCTACTCTAATGCTCATATGAGCTTATTCCTTCTAGACCACTTTAGCATTAAATTCCATTAGAGTAATAAATCTTTAGATATTTCCATTCAGGTCACTTAGATAGAATGGATTTGAACGAACAACATATTCAACCTTATATGGAATGAGCCACAAACTATCAAACTTTCCATTCTTACCCAACGTCTTGTTTCTTTTATCCCACATGAGAACTATGTCTCGTCTCATGAATATTTGGGGTTGTGCCTCTTTATCAAACTTTCCTTTGACTTCATCTTGATTCTTTGTTAAGTGATCAAAGAATTTTCTACCGTTTTCATCAATTTAAGGATACTTTTGATTAGTGTTTACCTCATCCATATCCATACAATTCTTAAGACATGATATTTTGCTTTGTCATGAACCCCTTTAATATCTCCTAGCCTTGTCAACCATGCCATTGAAGTGGTGATTGACTATGTCCAAGGTCAATTGTGCCCACCCATGGTAGGTGTTCTCTTCTAGGTGCATTGAAACCTATTCCTTATAACAGTTGCCTCCATATAGGGACTACACTCTCCTATAAAGTGTAAGAGAACTCCTAAATCTTCATTCTCTTGTTGAACCTGCATCTACAATGCTCAATTAATAGTGTTTGGATGGATCCAAACTTCACATCTTGTAACTGTTAAGAACCAAATACCTGAATACAAAATATCACAATAGATCCAAAGATATCTGAATACAATCACCACACAAGATATATGAAACCATATAGAAAACCACAACTTTATTATAG
>SNQJ01S0055533.1:15518-40313 GCA_010110895.2 Picea sitchensis
TGTGCAAGAGGGAAGTTTTTGGAAAAAGAGCCCCACACTCATTCACCCCCCCTCTAAGTGTGGTAGGTGTGTCCAACAAGAGTGACTGGGGTACCTTTGGGATCATTGATTTTAGTTCCTAGAGAGAAGATGTGTTCTCCTTTGGACCAAAATATATTTGACTCGATTTGCACGGCCATGTTATAAGCTTTGTAGAATGTTTTTGGCCTCTTTTTACTTAGGAGGAACCCTAAGTGCACCAATAGTGCATTGGTAAATAGATACACAAGGTACTTGTCTTCAGGATGATAGCTTTGAGGAATTTGATATAGTATGTCCTCAAACCTATCCTGGAAGTCTCTGAGAGTTTCATCCTCAGTTTTCTTTATATGCTCGAGTCTTTTTAGTTGTACTGAGATGTCTTCCAATTGAATACCCCATCTTTTGAGAAAGGTTTCTTCAAATTGTTCCATAGTTGTGATGTTGGCATAGGGGAGGTTGTCATACCACTCCCTAGCATTGCAATAAAGACTGGCAGAGAAAAGTTTCATGACCAAGTCTTCGACATCATCAACGATAGGGTGGGATAGAAAGAAATTCCAGAAGTTTCTCATGTGATAGTCGACTCTCTCCCTATCACCACCAGTGAATCTAGGGAGAAAATTTTTGTATTCAAGGGGCATTTGTTGAGGGTATCCCAAGATATTACTCATGTATAAAGGCTTGTAGTTTCCTAGATCCCATTGAGAAGTTATAGTTGGCTTCGTCATCAATGGAGTCGCCAGATAATTTTCTTGAAATTATCAAAGAAATAAGGGAATCATCCTTAGTGGAGTCGCCAGGTAAGCTTGTAAGATAAGGATTCTTTGAGGAAAGGATTATCGAAAAAGTGTCGTCTTTGAGGAGAAATGACTCGATGTTCCCTGACAACGGCGGAAAAATGTTATCGCATAGTTTGTACTTGGAAGTAAAAGGATAGCTGAAAGAAAGACAAACTCGAAAAACTGAGACTATCCTACTACTGTCACCTCGATAAGATAACTCTTTTTGTTTAGGGTGGTAGGCCCAGGGGAGACGTCCCCAGTGAGTTGGGGGAAGGCAAAGGCTTATGGATAAGTAAAATTTCCCCCCCTCACAAGTCACCATCAATCAGAATGTCCGTCTAAACAACCAATAAAGATAATGACTACCAGAAGTGTACCTGCCTGAGACAAAACAACAAGAAAACTATATATATGCAAGATCACTTGCTGGTTAGTACTTCATATAATCAAGGACTTTCTGATATAAAGAAATTCACTGGTAATATTGATGAAGCAAATCAATGATGTGTAATAACAAATAATCCCAATACATCACTTCACAATAAATGCTAAAGAGGCTTCACAATGAGCAATAACGATTTATCATCAATGTTACAATATCAACATTCATTAGAAGCAATGATTACTATGCTTTAGCCAATCTTTCAGTTGCTTTTAAGATGTACAAAATGTTGCATGGATATGATTATAACACAAGTAAATGGCGACAACAATAGGGTTAGTAGGTTAGTCTAAGCTAGGGTTAGAAGGAGTTAATAATTGTTCAAAGTGTTGGATATTTGTGATCAAGGTACTGAAGCATAGAAGGTCTTAGATCAATGTGTTATTAGGGAAAATGGAGTCAAACTAGCTACAAAAGTTGAAGGGATAATATGATGATGGTAGGGCCAAAGACAAGAGGGATATGATGGTTGAAGTGTTGTTAAGACAAGGCTTCAACCTATCAACCATAGGGGAAGACGACTCACTAAGGTGTAGTAAACCTAGGCCTTAGTGCGTCTTCCTATTTCTTTAGCTGAAAAGACAAAGCAAAAACGGCTAGATTGAAGAGTAAATGGTAGGGTGTTGCAATGGCAAGGCCCTAGCATTTATCTTCAACAAATAAAATGGATTCTTAGCATAACCTAGTAGGGACTTGAAACAAGGACACCAACATGTGCTTATTTCCTAGGCTTAATCCAACAAATTTCATTAACAAAATGCAAGTAAAATACCATAACCATTCAAGCAAAGGAAGGATTGTAGAAATTCACATACATTCACCAAGTATCATTAAAGCCAAACCCTAGTAGTAAACCTTCCACTAAGAAAATACAAAAAATAGCCACGAAAAGCATCCTTCAACAAGTGCGCACTAGTAATTTAAGCCAAAAACCCTAAAGAGGGTGCAAATTTCAGACCTCACACAAGCATGAGTGAAAGACGATGAGAAAATGAGAGTAAAAACCATCAATTTATACCATACCAATGACCTTAATTTAATTTTAGGTCACCAAAAGGCTAACATGGCCAAAATACATAATAATATTGTTTTTACATTAAATGTCATAATCAAACCCTAATCAAGCAAATAATGAGGACGTCATGCCATTTTAGGCAGACGTTAGCCCTTTCTAGGGAAATGTTGGCCTCCTAGAGAAAAATGTTAGGCCTCCTTGGGCCTTCGGAACAAGCCACATGTGCCACAACTGCCTCCCAAAACCTCCACAAATGTTGGATGACATCATGAACGTCCTGGGTGACGTCATGGCCTTTCAAGGCCAACATTCTAGTGGAAAAGGCACAACCCCGCTAGCTACAGGTCTGCGCAGCTGCCTATGGTGGAACACCCTCTTCCTCGATTCAAACCCTCTGACTTGTCTCTACCCCCTGTTGGGGTCTCAACATCCATCTGGTTGGGTCTCAGCCCAATGGAGGTCCGAACTAATCATCTCCCCATGTGTACCTGCCCAATATGGTACCTTTCCGTCCGATATGATCCTGCACATCAAAAGATACGCCCTCCACGGGCTCACAAGTCACAGGGATCATAGAAATGTCAATCACATCCAATCATCAATTTTATTAAACATGTGCATAAAACCCCTTTTACTCAGTCAAGTGCTCAAAGACATTACACAAATCTGCAAGCCAAGTTTGGAGGAAGTGACAGGGCGCCCTATTGGGCAAATGCTCACTGGAAGTGGGATGTTTATGGGAGAAATCAAATCCAAGTCATGTTAGTGGATGAAGTGGACAAAGGATGTCTGGACAAGGGGTGCAGTGATAGCAGGGAAATGCATGGCTTACTTGTGGGTGCCTCTGTAGAGGGTGAGCTACACCTGTCCTGGATGCAAATCTTTCCAAGCCCATTCGTGCCTTTTATTTTTATTCTTTATTGTTTTTTCTTTCAAGAAGCCAATCAAGGGACACTGCCCTGGCGTGGTGACCAGTGGTGGCAATGTTACCCACAATCACTTTCACAGAAATGAGAAGGTTGGCTCATAATGAGACCCCCTTTCTCTTAGCTATGCCACCAAGAGCCACTACCCTAGCATGGTAACCAGCTGCTAGTAGTGTCATACCACTAGATGCCCTTGGACCTAATAGGTTGACTCGTGATGAGATGCTCTATCCTCTGACTAGGTCTTGTTTTAATATTTTTTATGGGTCCCTATGTTTCTTGCTGAGAAGCCTTTTACTGCTTTCTCGGGGATCCCTGGGCAAAGCATCTCAAGGTTTTATTTTTAGGCTTTTATCCTTTTCTAGCTGCTTTTACCCTCTGGGCCTTTAGCCCCTTCTTCCCACAAGGTAAGGTGAAACCTTTAAATAATTGGCCAACCCAATGCCCAGACCAGTGTAATGGGATGGGTGAGCAGGAGTAAGATGGAAAGTGGTAAGTATGATGGGAGAAGACGATGACTTTTCATATATCCCCCCAGTGGCAACTCAAAACCTATGGGCACAGGCTTACTTGGGCATCCTGTCATTCCCCCCAAACATGGTAAAGTGGATAAGTATAAGATCCAAGCACCCGTTAGAAACAAAAAGAACTAAATGATAATATTCAAAGTATTTGAGGATCAGAGTGACACATACCATGATACCGGGACTCATTACATCATGGAGCAAGATCCATCTCTGCTATAGGACCAAGCCGAGGTGATGGATCTTGTTGCTGCTGACAAGGTGGAGGTGTTGATGAAAAGAAAAGATGGGCCTTCCAAGGCCATGCTCAAGTCGATCTAGCTCTCGATACTCCATGTCTAGAATTTCTAACCTGAAGAAGTTACATGATCAAGCTACATGTTCAGATCAAGAAGACCCTACCGTATATCATTAGATTATTGGGTCCTTGATGTATCTAGTACATATCAGACCAGACATTTGTTACACAGTGAATGCCCTCAACCAGTTCTTGTGTGAACCGAAACTCATTCATATGTTCGCTGCTAAGCATATTCTCAGATATGTCTGAGGGACTATAGCCTGTGGGCTCACGTACACTTCCAGTGGAGGTGTATTGCTTCATGGCTATATAGATTTAGTTTGGATGGGTAGTACAGTGGACCAGAAGAGTACTTTCGGTTATTGTTTCAGTTTGGGTTCAACCATGATCTCCTGGTTCAGTAGGAAGCGAGACTCTTTAGCCAAAAGCACTGCAAAGGCAGAATACATTGCTAGAAGTATTGCTAGTAGAGAAGCAACGTAGCTCAGAAATCTACTCTGAGACTTATTCAGTGTTGAGCTGGAACCCACAGTAATTCACTGTGATAACCAGAGTTTTGTAAATCTCTATGAGATTCTTGTGTTTTCATGACAAAATGAAACACTTGAGATGAGATATCACTATGTTCGGGACATAGTGCAGAAGAACATTCTTAGTATTCAGTATGGTCCGACGGTGAAACAAACTGCATATATTATGACCAAGCCTCTATCGTTGAGTAAGTTTGTATACTTTTGAGACATTTAATTTTGATATTCTGGCACAAATCCCGATGTATGCAGGCTGTAGTGGATCAACCAACATATATGCTTGTTGTATAGCTTGCAAGGTGCATACAAGTGGAAAAATATTTATTTTTGTCTCTGGATTTATCAATCAGGGAAAGTAAGTCTGCACGGGGGAATGGAATAAGGCCCTCTCTGTAAGATTGCATAGGGTGAGGCAAATCTTGCTCTAACAGATGCCCCCTAATGTGTGAGGTTAGAGGAGTATCTGCGATGGCCGAAATACATTATAAATAACCCAGGAGTGGAGTGGTAGAGAACTAGCTGGATGAACTCAATTGCTCATTACATTCTGTACTAACTTTGCATACATGGCTGCCAAAAATACACTGCAGATCCATGTGAAAATATACCAAATAAGTGTCTGTGGCCATGAATAGGCAAATACAAATGCAGTTACATGCCAACCATGATTTGGTGGGAATCGGACGAAGAACAAGTTCACGAACCAAGGACCCTATGCATCTTTTGCATGTGCCAAGTGAAAACGGTACACGAAAAAGACCCTTTGAATAGAAACCAATGATGAAAACTGTTGACAAAGGTGAGGAAATCACCAATAAGGCTAATGGCATCCAAGACACTGCAAAAATCCCAATGTGTGAATATATGTCTTGTTGTCAAACACAAGGGAAACCACCCAGTCAACGACCAATGATGAAATATCAACTGTTGGGTTCAAGGTTACCTACCAATGATGAAAGTAGGGCCAGGGTGCATGATAGGACTAAAGTATCATGTGATTCTGAGACAAAATGAGGGTATGGCCGACATGCAAAGTGAAGAGTTCTGAGGAGTGGCTGACACAGGTTGATAGAATTCCTTTGAACAAGAGCATGAGACATATGGTGGATTCCGGCAGGATAGACCCAATGATAAAATCATGAGATGCAGAAGGCATTAATGAAGTTCTCTGTAGGGACTAGAAGAGTAACTAGTCGGAAGAAAAGACTTTGTAACAAGCTCAACTTCCTAAGGCCATGCTAAACCCAAAATTATGATGAATGGACTCAAATAAATTTGTGTTATGTTCAAAGACGACACGACTACTACCGATATAAGATAATACTCCCTTCCTGCCTGTCTTTTTTTTGTTTTTTAATAACAAACGAATGCTATGATACAGAGGAGGAAACAAGTGTCGCAAGTAAGAAAAATTAGTTCCAATAGTGGAACATACATATGCTCAATGTAGGGAAGTGCATGTGGGAGATGGACACTCGGGGGAATGTTCCCTCCTAGGTATAGGGTGGAAAATTGCGAAGGATATAAACAAGGATTTGCTTGGTTGAGGATGCAAGACTGATGAGGCAAACGGTTTATAACGTAAAGCGAGAACCAGCTATAGGCTTATTACTGCAAGCAGGGGCATGAAATGAAATCACAACTTAACGCCAAAAAATGTCATTTTTTATGTCTTTTAGTCTACTTTGTGTGAAAAAGGGATAAAATTGTGCCAAGTAGACGTCTCTTCAAAACCAATTTACGAGTGTGAAAAAGACAAGTTCACTCAGCGATATTTTCACTTTTTGATAACGAGTCAGAAAAGAGCTTAACTAAGACTCATGACCTTTCAAGTCCAATTTAACGAGTGTGAAAGGGACAAATCACTCGACAATCTTTTCGCATTTTTAGACGAGTCGAAAAAGAGCTTAAAATTAAACTTGTTTGGGAGTCCACGGGGTATAAGGTCTCATGTTTATGAATGAGAAATGAGGCTCAACATAAATTCAAGTACGAGTTATGAGGGACTCCCGGTCTCATGAAAACATCTCTGCATGGGCACCAAATGCAGTAGGGGATCTAACTAGGGCACCCATGTTTGGTAAGTCTCTACCACTTGATAACGACATGACTTTATAGAAGATGGAAGGTTCTGTGTCGCAACAAATGGGTTCGTACCTAGGGAAGAATGAGCAACAGTAATAGGATAATGCGAAAATGCATAATGGAATTGATAGCTATCTGGCATGTCCCCTTCCGAGTGATCATGGGACTTGGACGTAGTATCCTAGGTGATTCTCGTAGGCTATAGTCCTAAAGAAGGGAATTGATTAATTATTTAATGTCCCGAGGGGAAAAGTGCCTAACAAACGACATTAGATAATTAAAAGAGGGGAAAAAGGGAAAAGCGCCTAAAGTGACTTGGGAAGAATATGAAACGTCACATAAATTGATTAAAAAGGTAAAAGGGTTGCAAAAGAGTCAACAAACAATAAAAGGGAAAAAGGAGGGTGCCCTCTCCCATTCTAGCATTGGTATTTTTCTAATTTTCTCATTGAGAGAGCTCATCATGGTTTTGGAACTCTTGGGACAAAAACCCTAGGAGGATTTTCAGAGATTGGCCTCGGTGGTGAGACCATCCACCCCAGTTAGTCCATTCGGGGAAGAGATCACATAGATTTATCTGTTGCACTTCAGTGAGACAAAGTAATTCTTCTTGGATATCGAAGTTCTCATTCTTGGGAGTTGAGATTTACTTGTGGCGTCTAGGATTTTTGCTTGAAGAAGTCGATTTGAGTTTGGGACAAGTCGAGCAACCTCTAGACCGCATTTCAGCATTTGGAGCTTGCATTCCTTGTGGGTGGGAGGTTGAGTTCCTTTGAGGGATGAGTTGTGGATGAATAGAGGGTCAAATCTCTTCAACTTGGGTGTGTTCCTTGCAACTGAGTGCAAATGGTGATGAGAGGCAGCATCATTCTTCTTGTGGGTCGAGTTGGTGCCTCAAGGAGGTCGTGAACACTTGTTGGGCAAATATCGGAGCCACTGGGGTTGATTTCAATTGCTGGGTGAATATCAGAGCCACTGGGGTTGATTTCAATTGCTGGGTGAATATCGAAGCCTCTTGGTGCTTGGACTTTGTTGTATGTGAGTGGGAGGCGCTAGCAACAATATGAATTTGGTTGTTGTCCAGGATCAACTAGTTGTTGTTTAAATACCCATCAACAAAAGAATAAATTTGTATTACAGACCAACATACTGCTCAGGTGCTTGTTGTCCATATTTATCCATTATAAGAAGCCATCGTATTTTCTAAACAAAGAAAGAATTCATGTCTATTTATGTTACCCTTTGGAGCCCATTGAAATAATAATGAGTGTTGACATTAAACAAATTTCAGAGCATTGTTTATGAGGATATTTGTATTATGTGCATTGTTACATGTTAAAGAGAAAAAACAAGTTGAAATGGAAGGTAGCAGTTGAATTATTCTTGGTGTCCTTTACATTCCTGTAGCAGAGTTTTTTTTCAATGTGTGAATAGAGTGTTTTTTACAAACTTTTTGTTGTAATACCTGAACCAAGAACAAAACAAAAAAAAGAAAATATCAGAAAATTTTAGCAAGGTATTTTACAGTGGTATCAGAGCCCTCTTTCCTGCCAGAGAGGGTTTTTTTTGTTCATGAGAGGTGAAGACACTAGATTTCTCGGTGTCACATATAGAAGTAGAATGCAGCGAGGGGTAGAAAACATTTTTGAAGTGGAAGAAGAAGTAAGGGAAAATCAACTGGAGGTTGGACAAGTGGAAAACATGGGTGATTCCAATGAAGAAAGGGGAATGCAGATCTTGGAGAGCTTAGCAGTTGGACAACAACAACTTACTCACCTTATAACTCAGTTACTTTCCAATCAAACTAATCAGAATCATGGGAGTAACAACGGAGCAGAGGGGTCCAATGTGAATAATGGAGCTGGCAACAATAATGAGATTCCCTTACTTAATAATACCAGGATCCCTATACAGATTGGTACTAGCAGAACAATCCCTAGACCTAGTTTACCCAATTTTTTGGGAAACCAACCAATGGAAAATCAAGGACAACAAACTCCAAGTGAAACTTTTCAGGACTATTTGAGAGAATATCAAGCCCTAGGTGATGAGTTTCAGGCAACCATGTCACTTCATGACTTCTACATAATCAAATACAGGAATAGACCAAGGGATCATAACAGGGTGCAACAGAACAAGGATCTAGCATGGAAGCTGGGGAAACTACCTATTTCTTCCTTCGATGGGTCTAATAGGAGCACAACCAGGGCATGGGTACAAAAACTAGATACATACTTCTAGCTAAATCCTATGACTGAGGCCGAAGTGATAAAATTCCCTACTATGCACCTTGATGGAGAATCCCACGAGTGGTGGTACCATGGGTTGGTCATGCTAGGACATGCAACTATCACTTCCTATTTGGAATTCACTTAGAAGTTAATGGAGAGGTTTGATAAAAAGGATCCAGAGCTACACTTTAGAGAGTTAGCAAAACTCAAACAAGAGGGGTCCCCAGATGCTTACATCAAAGAGTTTCAGAAGCTAGCAGTGACAGTGTCAGATATATCGGAGCAGAGGCTTGTCATGTTGTTCATTGAGGGGTTGTTAGAACCACTTCGTGGTTGGGTAAAGGATTTCAAGTCTGAGACCTTGCAGAATGTTATTGTCAGGACAAGGGACATGGAGGGCACAGTCCCTAAAACAAAAAAAAAATCCAAACCCTTTATTCCACAGAAAGGTAAGGACAAGAAGCCTATTGGGAAGGAAGGTACGAGTAAGGAAAGGTTGGACAAGGCAACAAGAAATGAGCTAAGGAGAAAGCTGCAAAGATCCATGGGTACCAGGACACAGGTGTCAGGGGAAGGGTCAAGCGCATTATATTAAGGTACATTCAGATTCCAATGAGGAGGAGGAGGAGCCTGAGGTTGTTCTTGAGCAAGGAAAAGAACAAAAGGATGAGATAGAGGAGAAGCATAGTGAGGAGGCCAAGGAGGTTATCATAGCCTCATTATCTGGTACCCCAAGATTCAACACCTTCAGATTTAGAGGAGTCAAAGGAGGATAGGGAGTCACAACCTTGATTTATGGTGGGGCAACCCACAACTTTATTGATGCAACATGGGTGGCTAGGAGATGAGTAGCTACAGAGGACTTTGTGAGGTTCAAAGTAGTGGTGGCCGATGGATTTAATGATTCTTGCACAAAGAAAATTTCTTGATTGGCCTTGATAATTGGTAACTACACCTTGACTGAAGACTTTTATGTGGTGGATGTGGCAGATTCAGATGCAGTGTTGGGAGTTCAGTGGCTTCAGACATTGGGGGGCATTACCACAAACTACAAACAGATGACCATGAAGTTCTTCACACCAGGAGGGAAACAAGTTGTACTACAAGGCATGGTGAACAATGCCCCTATAGTAGTGTCAAACAAAAGAATGGAAGCCATATTCATACATGGAGATGTAGTATATGCAACACAGTGATTTATTACGTCCCAGACAGATAATGAAGGCAAAAGGCACTATCGTGCAAACATCTAGGATTTATTGAGTAGACATGACAAGGTATTTGGGCAAATACCTCCAGGGAGACCTTCTGACAGAGGTTTTGAGCACACCATCGAACTTGAAGAGGCGACCAAACCAATGATCACCACCCCGTACAGGAATCCCAAGAAGTTCAAAGATGAAATAGAAAAAGCAATCAAGGAGTTGCTTGACATGGGACACATAAGACCCAGTTCCAGTCATTTCGCTTCTTTGGTGGTCTTGGTTAAGAAGAAGGATGGGACAATGCGGATGTGTATTAATTATCAGGCCTTGAATAAGAAAACTATAAAAAATAGGTACCCTATACCCAAGATCGATGAGCTCCTAGACGAGATGCACGGAGCAGTGTATTTCTCGAAGATTGATCTTCGATCTGGATATCATTAGATCAGATTCCGCGAGGAGGACATTCATAAAACTGCCTTCAGGTGCCATTATGGGAACTATGAGTTCTTGGTCATGCCTTTTGGATTGACCAACGCGCCTACCACTTTTGAGTCATGCATGAATCACATATTTAGGAAGCAATTGCAGAAGTTCCTATTGGTATTTTTTTGATGATCTCTTGATCTACAGTAACACTTGGGAGGAGCATTTGGTGCACTTGGAGGAGATTCTGAGCATCATGGATGAGCAATCCTTATATGCTAAGGAATCTAAGTGCGAATTGGGTATGATAGAGGTTCTTTACTTGGGGCATATAGTCAGTGCATAGGGAGTGCAGGTTCATAGGGAGAAGATACATGCTATTCTATATTGGCCACCACCTAAGGATATCATGCATTTGTGTGGGTTCCTTGGAATCTATAGTTACTACAGGAACTTTGTGTCAGGATTCTCTCAGTTGACCGCCCCTCTTATAGATCTTACGAAGAAAGGGGATTTTTGTTGGACAGAAGAGGCCTAGAAGACCTTTGATAAGATGAAGGAAGTGATGAGTTCTTGCCCCATTTTGGAACTTCCTGATTTTACTTAACCCTTTGTGTTAGAGTGTGATGCATCTGGTGTGGGCATAGGAGCAATTTTGATGCAGTAGAAGGATCCTATTGCATACGAGATAAGGAATCTCTCTGCCCTTGAGAGACTTTATTCCATCTATGACAAGGATATACTCGCCATAATGCATGCATTGGAAAAATTCAAACAATACCTAGTAGGTGGGAGGTTTGTGGTCAAGACTGATCACAACAGTTTGAGGCACTTCTTGGGGAAAAAGGATCTAAAAGAAAGGTGGCAGAAATGGGTTAGTAAAGTACAAGCGTATGACTTCGATATTGAGTACGTCAAAGGAAAGAACAATGCAGTTGTTGATGCTCTATCTAGAAGACCAGAGTTGTGCTTGTTATCAGAGATATTTGCAGATTGGAAATCCGAGCTCCTAGTGGAGTATCTCAAGAGCAAATTTGTTTGTGAGGTGATGGATAACAACGTACAGGATGGCAGGTATAAGGTGGTAGATGATATCATCTACTACAAGGATCACATATACTTGGTCCCATAATCCAAATTAAAGGAGAAAATTATGAAAGCCATGCATGAAACCCCTTTAACTCGGCATCTAGGGTATTTCAAGACATACAGGAAGATCAGGGAGAGGTTCTCGTGGAAGGGCCTCAAAGATGATGTATCGAGAAATGTACGAGAGTGTGTGTCTTGTCAACAAAATAAGGTGGAGCAGACCCACCTTGCGGGATTAATTCAGCCACTGCCCATTCCAGAGAAGAAATGGGAGTGCATATCTATGGACTTCATCACAGGGATGCCAAAGACACAGGGCCAAGATTTCATTTATGTGGTGGTCGATAGGTTGACCACGTTCGCTCATTTCTTTGACATATCCTCAGAGTACAAGGCGGTACAAGTAGAAGATTTATTCTTCAGGGAGATATTTAGGCTCCATGGGTTGCCAAAAAATATTGTTAGTGATAGGGACAGTCAATTTATGAGTGATTTTTGGTAGGAACTGTTCAGGCTCACAAGCACAAAGTTGACCCTCAGTACGAGTTACCACCCATAGACAGATGGACAAACAGAGATAGTGAACAAATGGTTAGAGGGATGTTTGCTTAACTACGTGGTCGGACAACAAAGGACATGGTTTAAGTGGTTACATTTGGGTGAACATTGTTATAACACCACTTATCATATGTCTGTGGGGATGTCACCATTTAGGGCATTATATGTATATGATGTCCCATCCTTTCTAGACTTGGCATTTGGGGAAAACAGGGCTCCCAAGGCCAAAGAATGGATTCAGGAGAGCCAAGACATTCTTAAGGCTCTTAAGGATAACCTGTAGATGGCCCAGAACCAACAGAAGATATATGCAGATAGACACAGGGTTGAGTGCACCTTCAAGGTAGGGGACTTGGTGTTTCTCAGGCTACAACCATATTGACAGTCTTCTCTGAAGAAGAGTGGTGCCGAGAAACTTAAACCACGATTTTACAGACCTTATAGGGTGACCAGGAGAGTTGATGAAGTAGCTTATGAGCTGCAGTTGCCAGAAGGGAGTAAGATTCACAATGTGTTTCACGTCTCGTGTCTCAAAAAGGCATTGGGACAAAACATCACAACTTTAGCAGAACTGCCTCCATTAGATGAGGAGGGGCAGCTAGTACTAGTTCCTGAGGAAGTATTGGAGGTTCGGAAAAAGAAGCTTCGGAACATGGTAATTAGGGAATATCTTGTCAGATGGAGAGAGTTGCTTGCAGAAGATGCCACTTGGGAGAGTGAACAAATTTTGGAGCACCTGAATCTACAATTGCTTGGGGATAAGCAATCTCGGGGAGGGAGGAATGTCATGTCCCCTTTCGAGTTATCATGGGACTTGGACATAGTAGCCTAGGTGATTCCCATAGGCTATAGTCCTTAAGAAGGGAATTGATTAATTATTTAATGTCCTGAGGTGAAAAGTGCCTAACAAACGACATTAGGTAATTAAAAGAGGGGGAAAAGGGAAAAGCGCCTAAAGTGACTTGGGAAGAATATGAAATGTCACTTAAATTGATTAAAAGGGTAAAAGGGTTGCAAAAGAGTCAACAAACAATAAAAGGGAAAAAGGAGGGCACCCTCTCCCATTCTAGCATTGGTATTTTCCTAATTTTTTCATTAAGAGAGCTCATTGTGGTTTTGGAACTCTTGGGACCAAAACTCTAGGAGGATTTTCAGAGATTGGCTTCAGTGGTGAGATCATCCACCCTAGTTAGTCCATCTGGGGAAGAGATCACATAGATTTCTTCGTTGTGCTTTAGTGAGACAAAGTAATTCTTCTTGCATAGCGAAGTTCTCATTCTTGGGAGCTGAGATTTACTTGTGGCCACTGAGATTTTTGCTTAAAGAAGTCAATTTGAGTTTGGGAGAGGTCGAACAACCTCTAGACTACATTTTGGCATTTGGAGCTCGCATTCCTTGTGGGTGGGAGGTGGAGTTCCTTTGAGAGACGAGTTGTGGATGAATAGAGGGTCAAATCTCTTCAACTTGGGCATGTTCCTTGCAGCTGGGCGCAAATTGTGATGAGAGGCAGTGTCATTCTTCTTGTGGGTTGAGTTGGTGCCTCAAGGAGGTTGTGAACACTTGTTGGGTGAATATCAGAGCCACTGTGGTTGATTTCAATTGTTGGCCAATGATTTATTACCTTGTTGGGCGCATTCTACTTGTTGGACTCTTTATATCAGATTTGGGAGCTAACTCTTTCATGGTGGGGTCGTGGTTCTTCTCAAGCTAAGCCTCTTGGTGCTTGGACATTGTTGTATGTGTGTGGGAGGCTCTATAAATAGTGTGAATTCGGTTGTTGTCCAGGATCAACTAGTTTTTGTTTAAATACCCATCAACGAAGGCATAAACTTGTATTACAGACCAACATACTGCTCAGGTGTTTGCTGTCCATATTTCTCCATTATAAGAAGCCATCGTATTTTCTGAACAAAGCAAGAATTCGTGTCTATTTATGTTACCCTTTGGAGCCCATTGAAATAATAATGAGTGTTGACATTAAACAAATTCCAGAGCATTGTTTATGAGGATATTTGTATTATGTGCCTTGTTACATGTTAAAGATTAAAACCAAGTTGAAATGGAAGGTAGCAGTTGAATTATTCTTGGTGTCCTTTACATTCTTGTAGTAGAGTTTGTGTTCAATGTGTGAATAGAGTGTTTGTTACAAACTATTTGCTATAATACCTGAACCAAGAACAAAACAAAAAAAAGAAAATATCAGAAAATTTTAGCAAGGTATTTTACACTATCCTATATGCTAGGTAATGAGCATACCTGCCCAAGGTTACAAACGGTCGACAAAGTACTAAAATCTGTAAGAATCCCAGGTTAAAACTACAAAAACAAACTTGATCCACTTTTGTATTAGTCCATTAGGTGCAAAAATAGTTTAAAACTATAGAAAGTGGGTAAAAATGATTTATAAATAGTAATAAAATAAAAAATTACTATACTATTTTTATGTTTTACCCAACTAGTGCAAATTGGACCCAAATTCCTCCAAGATTCAAACAATGATTATGGGATCATCTGACAACGAAATCATGAGCTGGATCAGGTAATTCTTGTTCTCTTCCTCTTCAATTTCAATGGTTTAAAATTTTGAATTAGGTCTTAAATTTTTAGTTATTAAAAGTGCGAAGTGTAGAATCCGATGTACACGGGCTGGCTTTGATTAGGTCACGTATACGATGAGGTATATGCTCTTGTATTAACTATAGGGGGTGTATATTGAGCCCTACACGCGACACAGGACTGTGTGCAAAGGAAGCCACGTACAAGCACACAAATGAGCAAAAACAAAGGTTCTAACTCAAAATTCTAATTGTTTTTAACATGATGGTTCTTGAATGGCAAGAGAGGGAACATGAGGAGATTGATGCCACCGTGGACCGATATCTGGGGGCCCAAGTGGCCTTAAAGAGATGTGCTTTTTATAAGTTTTGGGCGCTCAAAGGAATGAGAGCCTAGGTGAGGTTGTTGGAGATGTTGGTGGCTTACTGGGACTCTGACAGTGAGAGCGTCAATCTCAATGGGCAACCATTGAGAATTGAGGTAGAGGAAATTTACTTTTTGACTGTTCTATCATGCCGAGGGGAGGTTGTGAACCTCAAATCATGGGGATCAGGTAGTGGGATGAAGATAGAAGAATATGTCAATGCCCATTGTGTAGCAGGGACTCCTAAGGTAGGGAGTCAAGTCCCTATCCAGGCAATAAAAAACCTCAGTCTTAATATCATTGTCCTAGTCTTGACGAGGATCACAGGTTCATCCTCGTTGCACTAGGAATTGAGGCCGCTCATGTTCTATTCAGTGCAGTGTCCGAGACCCATAATGTACGACTAGTGTACCTCACTACTGGCCAATATGAAGAGCTAGATGACGGAGGGTAAACAGGGGGGTAAAAGGAATTTTGGGTTTTCCTCCATCTTGTGCAGTTTATTTTTCAAGCGGGTTCCAGGTTTGGGACCTAGAGTTGATATTCTCCCAAGAAGACCTCACGATCCAACCATGACATGGTGGAACTAGGTGATGAGGCGGCAGGGAGGAGGTAGGGTGCCGACACCCTACAATGAGGACTTTTTCTACTGATGGCGGCGACAGTTCATTGCTATGAATGACTATCCCTATGAGGGGATCAAATTCAAAGGAGATCCAGACATGCCACTTCCACCAGGGGCTGCTTATGGTGACATAGGTATGTCAAAATATTTTTACATATTTCATTTTTTTGTATTTTTGTATAATTAGGAAAAAAATATTTTTGGATGGTGCTTAAGTATTGACTAGACTTTGTGTGCTACAGACGTGGGTCCATGACGGCCAGAGGGTTTCCCTCGACATCGACGGAGGAATCGGGGAGATGAAGTAGCGGGAGGAGAAGTTGAGAGGGTGCTACAAAACGTGCAGGGAAACCCGTTGTGTTTGACTCACAGGATACCCATGGTTCAGGTAGAGGATCTGCATGAAGCCATGCAACGACAGGTGGTTGGTGTTCCCAGGGCATGGGTACGACTCTTTCGGCGTCTCGCAAATGCCGTGGTTTTCTACCATGACACACATCTGGTGCCACAGGTGTAGATGTTGTGGGATATTATAATATCCACTGAATATGTATATTGAGGGTGTTAGCGCCATTTTGTACTATAAACACCATAGTTTTTGAAATACATAAAAAAAGATCTTCGGATTTACTTATATTTTACAATGTATACATTGATTAAATGGTTTTCTTTGCTTTTAAGTATGTGACAAATGACAATCTAAAACAAAGTGAGCATAAGAATCGGATACATGATTAGAACTCCTAGGAATATGATAATATGTAATAAAATCAAAATTTCGTTCTAAAAGACGTACCTGTAGGAATTGTCGGAGTAACGTAGGATCATGCACGTGGTAACGGTCGTTCAACTGATGTACTACTAACTGGGAATCCAAGTGAACTTCTAATGAACAAATGCCATGTGAGATAGCATCACACAAAAGTTCTATAACAATGCTATATTCGACCACATTATTCATGGATGGCCCTAGGCATACACCTCCTGAAGACACCAGTAGACCCTCGTGTGAGTAAACCACCAATGCGGTGGAAGTTGAGTTATGTGTATGACGACTGGCCCCGTCTACGAATCCTAAGTAGACTGACGATTCTGTTGACATCTGTCAACCAAGTGAAAAATCGATAAGAAACCTGAAGAGGAAAAAGAAAAGAGATATATACGCTAAATTACATTAGTATACAAAGAGTTTCGCCTAAACCCAGGGCTCAAGCGTAATATCGTTTCAAGTAGAGCCCATTTTTGGGCTCGACCAACTTATTCCCTTCATAATATTCTAATTCATAGGCTCCTTTTTCTAGAACACGTCGCACGATATAAGGACCGTGCCACATGGTTTTAAACTTTCTTGCCCCCAGTGGTTCTTTGGCTTGACCATACAAGAGGACCAAGTCACCCTCAGTGTACAACCGATGACATACAAAATTATCATACTAGACCTTAACAACTCATTTGTTCACCTCGATAGTCGTAGAGGCGTCTCGACGCTGCTCATTAAGACTCTCTAGGTGTACAAGGTGTCGCTTGAGATCAGAAGTGTTAGGTAGGAGCATGGCTGCCAACTTAAGATAAGGGATTTCAAATTCAATAGGTAATATCGACTCGACACCGTGTACTAACTGGAAAGGGGAAAAACCGGTGGCAGTCTTGACCAAGGTTCGGTATGCCCAGAGTGCAGGATATAACATGATGTGCCAGTCAGATCTACTCTGACTGACAGTTTTTTGCAAAATGGTCTTGAGAGTCTTGTTGACGGCCTCTACTTGCCCATTTTCTTGGGTATAATAAGGAGAAGAATGACTATGTCTAAATCCCAGCTTAGCTGCTAGTTCTTCCATCATCTCATTATGAAAGTGACTGCCATGGTTAGTGACAATCTCACTCGGGATACCGAACCAAGCGATAATCTGATTGAATGCGAAGAAGGTTGCAGTCTTTCCATCGGATTTAACTGTAGGCATGACCTCGAATCTCTTAGTAAAGTAGTCTATGACCACGATAATGTGTTGATGCCCCCCATTCGAAGTTGGGTTGCAATCAACGAAGTCTACCCCCCACTTGGTGAAGGGATTGACGATAATGACTAGATGAAGAGGGGTTGGATGCGAGCGCATTTTTTGAGTGAACACCTTGAAGGGGTGACACTTCTTAACCTCTTCGATACAATCCTTAAATATAGTAGGCCAAAAATAACCGGCTCGCAAAATATTTTGGGTTGTCGCAAGCCCAGATAGATGAAAACCACAAGCCCCACTGTGGAAATCGTATAGGACAGACTTTGCTTATCCGTGATTTGAACAACGACGCAAGATATCGTCTATTCCTTGATGATACAAAGTATCACCGATGATAGTGTATTTCTTAGCTTGGTACCTTATACGCCGTCAGTCATCTCATCGGTCATCTCCATACCAGGGGTCAGACGATGAGACAAGAAAAATGTGTTCATCTGCAAATGAATCAACATGGATAATGTCCTCATCTAATCGTGGAAAATCAAATATCAACTTCACAAAGACTAGGGATTTCTTGGATTTTGCAGCAACGAAATCGAGATCAAACTCCTGTAAAATGACACTCCATTTATTATATTTTCCCCCAATGACACGTCGGGTAAGGACATATTGAAATGGATTGACATCAACAACAACCGTAGTCTTACAAAGTAATATATAATGATGTAGATGTTGGACTGCGTGAACGACAGCCAAAGCTAGCTTTTCAACATGAGTATAATTAAGTTCAGGACCGAGCAAAGTTTGACAAAAGATAGTAAATGATGTGCTCATGGAACTCATCATCCTCCTAAACCATAACCATACCAATCGTATCCTCGGACGCGGTGATATAAAGCAAGTAATCTCTACTGTAGTCGAGAGGCTTCAGTAGAGGCGCCGACACCAAAGCTTTCTTCAAAGCATTGAAGGACTCCTGGGCTTGCTCATCCCAGATAAAAGGGGTGTCCTTCTTCAACAGGCGCATGAAACCTTTAGTGATAGTGGCATAGTTCACTATAAACCTACGAAGAAAGTTAGATTTCCCTTGTAGACTTTGAATTTGTCTAATCGTGCATGGGGGAGGCAACCGAAGTATTGCCTCAACCTTAAGTAGATATACCATGATCCCAGTCTCAGAAACTAGAAAACCTAAAAGATGACCAGACTTAATGCAAAATATGCACTTGTGAGGGTTCAACCAGATTCTATAATGACGATATCTTTAAAAAATAAGTTGAAGGTGAATAGTGTGATCCGCTCTCTTGTGAAAACAAAGAGTATGAAAGACATACGAAAATATTCCCTTCATGAGGAAAACAAAGAGTACGGAAGACATACGACACGACGATGATCATAGCATAAGTCCAATTGCGACCTAGTAACAAGTTATAATCAAGAGGTGCATCAAATACCCCTACTTCCACTTCTACCGTCTTCCCACCTAACTGGACCGGAAAGACAGGGATAATATCGCGAGGGAGAAAGGAATGACCGTCGAAAGCATTCAACATGTTTGATGACTTGGAAAGGGTCGGAGAACCGAGAGATTTCCAACAAACCAGGGGCATCATACACGTAACAATGCCTTCATCAACAACCACACATTTGATGGTATACTTTGAAAACTCCACATGGATTTGGAAAACCACGTGGTAAGGCAAGTGAGGCTTAACATTTGTGACATCAAACTTGATAACCTTTGAGCCACTGGGTTTTAGAGCTCCTATAGTAGAGAGTAAGGCATTCCTCTGTGAAGGACACATCTGGAGTATCTCCAAAGCCGACATCGACAAGGGGTTTGGCCTAGGTCCTCAACAATAGAGTAGTTCTGGGCGGCTCTAGCATTTGGATTATGGGTAGAGCATTTGAGTACTCCTTTCGGAATATGAGGCGGTGGCTCTAGTTTCTCAATCTGTAAAGTCGTCTCTGGAGGAGGAGGAGATTCTAGACCAGGAATAGTTTGTTTAGAACTATAGTCTCAATATCGAGTGGCTACATCGATTTTCGCATCGACCATATTGATACATAAACAGTCGCCATCTTGCGACTGCTGGTTTTGATCTCCACTAGCCGCATTTCTAGTGTTTGAGGAGCTCGAGGCTAAGTGTTGATTACGTGGGAATGGATTCGTCAGCACGGCGGGCGATTGAGCTAATATCCTCGCAACTTCAGGGAGTTTGGGGCACAAATGGGTAAGGTGATCATCTGTGCAGAGCTTACAGGGAAACTTCACCTTACATTTTTCTTGTTTGCCCTCTCCAACATTACTACACGTCTTCTCATTATTATTATTGTCCTTGGGTTTATTACCATTATTCCCACCCTTACGGTTATTACGTCCGTTCTTCTTATTCCCTCCTCGTTGTTGGTTACCATTCGGGTTGGCCGACGATTGCACTAAGTGTACATTCGTTGATTGAGTGGGGTTGGAAGACACATACGAGGCTAGTCCTCTTGTGGAATGACTTAAATACAACTCTTTCAACTGGTTAGTCACCGAGTTTGAGGACTTTACATTGGCGGATCCTACAATGCCATGGGCATGAGGTCCGAGCTTTTGCCTACGGTCGTAAGTAGACCCCGGTGCATTAGGAAGAAGGTGGTATAACATCCCAGACTGAGCATAAATCAAATCTAACTGTTGGGCCCTAAAGATCACTTCCTCTTCAGTGGTAACCCCGAAAGTAGCAACGTCCTTTGAGATAGGAGGGTGCAAAGACTTGAGAAGCCATTCTAAAAGAAAGGTTGGGGGTATAGGGGTCTTAATCAACCTCTTCTGTCTACGCCACTCCTGGATATGGTCCGAGATATGAGTGGCGATATCCTAGCATAAAGTAGACAACAATTCTAGGCCAGCATCATAACGAATGGGCGACTGGAAGTGGTTAAGAAAGACCATCACCAACTAACTAAAAGTCCCATATGCCCCCCTAGGTAGCTCAATATATCATTTCATAGCAACTCTGATAAGGATGCGTTGAAATAATGTCAAATGAATAGAATCGTCATTAAGGGAGTTTGATGAGCACCATAGGTGAAAGGTAGTGACGTGATCACCAGGATCCTCTCCATTATTACCCTCGAACTTTAGGATGTCCGAAGGAAGTTTGGTGGGGATCGGGGGCCATGTAGGATCATGACTCACGAGGTCATTCATTAACTTAGACAAATCTGGCAGATTAAGCGTGGCCAGAAAAGGAAGATGGGGTTGAGACATCTGGCCCCAATTTCCCGAGAAGGATTGCGCTTGTGGACTTGGAGGCCATCTAGGGTTCTAGTGAACACCATGGCCTGGTCCGAAATTATAAGGCCCTCCTCCGGGCTGATTCATGTAAGGTTGGTTGGGTATCATTCCAGCTGGAATGTTCTGTTGAGGGTTATAGAAACTACCCCCAGCCAAATTAGATCTAGGTTGGGGGTTTCCCAAAGTGTGAAACTGACCTCCCCTAGGTTGGAAATCGAAGGATAGAGGCAGATTCATCATGCCAAATGTATTGGTCGGAATCTGCACCGAGGAGGTAGGATTGTAGGACGAAACTTGAGCTGAAGCTTGTCTTCGAGGTTGACTATTCCACCCAAAAGTAAGAGGATTGGACCTAGGGTTAAAAGTAGGCATACCTCCCATATTAGGAGTCATTTGAGGGATTTGAGATCCACCAAATGAAAAAGGAGTGTAGGGAGGTGTACTGCCCCCAAGTCTAATGCTAGCATTAGGGCCAACAATTGGGATGGAGTTTGAAAACTGTGAGGTGAAGTTAGGCATACCATAAGAAAATGGACTAGAAGCCATAGGGATGAACTGAACATTGTAGCCTGGTGAGTGGCCAAGAGACCCAAAGGGGTTCGAGGTGGTAGCGTGAACGTTCACTATAGGCCGAGGTATCATAACAATAGGTACCACCGACGCTACAACCATGGAGGTTGTAGGAGTTGAAGTGGTGTCATTAACTATAGTGGGTATGGGAGTTGAAGGTCTCCCAGAATTTTAAAGACTAGGTTCAGTACTCATCCTTGTAGAATCACAAATCTGAACGGTGGATGTGTGTGTACCATGTATAATGACTCTACGCCTTTTAGAAGGCAAGGACACGAAATCCAGTGGTAACTGTAACAAGCAACATGACCGGCGAGGCAGCTGGTCCAACTCCACGATGACTTAAGACTCTAAAGATAAAAAAAATATCCTAAGTCCAACTAGTAAGCAAAGAGAACACCAAAAGTCAAACAACCAATATGCATGCAAACGGGGTAAAGTGGCTGAGTGACCTCCCTCCCTAAAGAAGGTATGTCTCACCCAAGAGGGGCTTGAGACTCCCTTCTAAAGATCGGAGGTAACATAATCAGTTATAAGGGCCCTTGTGGGCTTAACAACCAGTCGGTCAGATCCCCCCGGAGAGGTAATCCTCCATAAAGGCTGTGTGTTGTCCAACCCTTATCTGACCTAGGGCACCTGCAGAATAGCCCCTGCAAGTAACCTATGAGACACCTAAGTCAAGCAACTAATAAACCATTGTATAACAGATGCATAGGCGAGCAGTCGTAAATCAGGTCCACCGTATGGGCAGGGTAGCAAATCCTGAAACCTTGAAAGTACCACCTCTCATAGAGGTAAGGGCACTAACAAGATCCCCAGATACAAATAGATCCCCAGAAATATCTCTGACGCTAGGAAGGTATCGAGAGGATATCCCTTCAACCGACTTCGCGTGACCTTGTGATTAACTCCGGTGTGAGCAGATCCTCCCGATCTTACCAATTATATAATGGATTTATCCACTCCCTGACTCCGACACATATGTTGATTTAATTGCCTTGGAGAAGTTTACTCACAAAATCCTATTCCAAGGCACTAAATCCTAGGCTAGTTTGTGCACCCTAGAAAATAAAATCATTACTAACAAATTTTAAATTATAGCGTTGATTTTATGGTCGTGATTACTCAAAAAGGTATGGTGATGAAATTCATGGTGTTAAAGTAAATATGAAGATAATGAAAAGTCCTAACTTTAACTTTTAATGTATGTTATGCTCATAAAAACGATGCGATTTTCAAATTCAACTCTGCGATTCATAAGTAAAAATGCAATCTTTCACTGTATGCACTAAACTAATGGTAAAAAATCAAAAGAAAGAAATGCCAAGCAGTGAAAAATGCCTATTTTTTTGTATTTTCAATATATCGAAAATGAAAATGCATGGATTGAAAAGTAACTTGATATATATAGCCCTACTGTGTATAAAAGAGAGACAACTCAAGCAGGATATCAAGCAATGAAACACCTAGCCCAATGTACAAGGAAAATAAAAATGAAAAGATGAAGAGAAAAACTTCGCCCAAAAATTCAACCAAAAGATGGTTTCCTGTCATCCCACAGGCACTCAACAGGCACTACAGAGGCCTAAGAAGTCTTAGCAAGCAGCAAATCCCACCCATCAAACACCAGACCAAGAAAACAGGCAAGGAAAAAATGTGTACGTGACTGTTTGGGCAAACAGAGCGTATATACGCGGCTTGTAGTGAGACAGTTTGCGTGTATACGTGACTATCAAGGACAAAGGCATGCATATGCTTAGAAACAAGGCCAGGCAAGGGAGAAAGGCTGAAAACTCAGACCCAGAGTGAACAGGAGCTATCAAGCAATGATATGACAAGAACCACAATAGAAACGAGATAAATCTAAGGAGAAAAGTACTTCAAACCCTCAGAAAGAAAATTCATCCTGAGTACGGTCGCCAATTTTGTTACGATGAAAATATCTCTATGGCTAGGGTGAACCATAGAAAACAGGTATGACTACAGAAATTGACTCAATTCCAACATATGCTATATAAACTAATGTGCAAGAGAGGCAAGAAAGAGGCCTACCTTGTCCAAATGTTTGATGATGTCCACCATTGAGCACTTTGACTCAAAGCTTTATACTTGCAACAAGTTCTCAACAATCAAGCAGAGCAAGCATATAGTGATAACATAAAAGGTTAGCACATTAGATAGCATAATCCATTAATATACAAAACAAACAAGCCCATGGATAATAACTCATATTTGCATGATATCAATTGGACGGGAAATGAGTATTTCTATTAATAAATGATCAGTAGAAGTGAAAATATTACAGACTTCCGTGTCGACACAGTTCAGAACCAAGAAACCGAGTTCCTTCCAACTTGGCCTCCACCACTTCAATCCTCCACCAAAGGAAAGCTCATATAAAGGAGACAAAGAGGTTCTCCATCAATAAGGGAAGAGCTTGGGGGATGAACACTGTTGTTTAGACTTAAAGGACAAAGGGATGCAGATTCAATATGAAGTAAATAATTTCTCCAGAGTAACTTTGCTCTCAAAGTTGAATTCTCCCTCTTTTCCATAGCTCAGAATTGACATCTTTATAGCCTTCAAAATGCAACTGAAGGGCCAAGTCGAAACATTTCCAGTATATGGAAGGCCAAGGATCAGAGATCTCTTGTCGTGACATGGAAACCCAACATTTAATTTTGATTTTCTGGCACAAATCCCGATGTACGCTGGTTGTAGTGGATCAACCAGTGTATACACTATTTGTATAGATTGCAAGGTGCATACAAGTGGAAAAATATTTATTTTTGTCTCTTGATCCAGGTGGATATCGGTGGCCACCCACCTTTTTCGGTTGGCTCAAAACAGTTTTCTGGCAATTTTGGCAATTGACTATTTTTAGCAAGTTTTAACTTCTGGGGCCATTTTGAAGGCCAAAATCAAGGTTTTTTGATATCGAGGTTCTCAATAATAGCTGAAGGCATGATTGATCCCCCAAAATGAATCTCCTCGACGATACCTTTCCAACTAGCTATCATACGCCTAAAACAGAGATTGTATGCAAAAGTTACGACCCCGGGAAGTTGATGTACTAACTTACCCAAACGGGACCCACATGACTTCTGGCACTTCATCTCCTATGGTTAGGTTTTTGGATGTCTAGGGTTTTTTGACATTCCTTATTATTGTAAAAAGGCCTTCAGAGCCTCATTGTAACCATCTTCTTGCGAATGCGAGTAGCCATCACATCTCTTCTCAGAGATAAGCTGCCACCATTCTAGCGAGTCTTTCACTCTGTATTTTTACAGTCTCTGTACATTTC
>SNQJ01S0055533.1:42777-84675 GCA_010110895.2 Picea sitchensis
AACAAGACCTAGTCAGAGGATAGGGGGTCTCATCACGAGCTAGCCTATTAGGTCCATGGGAATCTAGCGATATGACACTACTAGCAGTTGGTTACCACGCCAAGGTAGTGGCTCTTGGTGGCATAACCAAGAGAAAGGGAGCCTCATCACGAGCCAACCTTCTTATTTTCATGAAAGTGCTTGTGGGTAACATTGCCACCACTGGTCACCACGCCAAGGTAGTGTCCCCTGATTAGATTCTTGAAAGAAAAAGCAATAAAGAATAAAGATAAAAGTCATGAATGGGCTTGGAAACATTTGCATCCCAAACATGTGCATCTCACCCTCTACAGAGGCACCCACAGGTAAGCCATGCATTTCCCTGCTATCACTGCACCCATTTCCCAGACATTCCTTATCCACTTCATCCACTAACATGACTTGGATTTGATTTCTCCTGGAAACATCCCACTTACAGTGATCATTTTCCCAGTAGGGCGCCCTGTCACTTCCTCCAAACTTGGCTTGCCGATTTGTGTAATGTGTTTGAGCACTTGACTGAGCAAAAGGGGTTTTATGCACATGTTTAATAAAATTGACGATTGGATGTGATTGACATTGCTATGATCCCTGTGACTTATGATCCCATGGAGGGCGTATCTTTTGATGTGCAGGATCATACCCGACGGACAGGTACCATATTGGACAGGTACACATGGGGACATGATTAGTTCGAACCTCCATGGGGCTGAGAGCCCACCAGATGGATGTTGAGACCCCAACAGGGGGCAAAGACAGGTCAGAGGGTTTGCATTGGGGAAGAGGGGACGTTCCACTAGAGGCAGCTGAGCGGACCTGTAGCTAGGGGTGTTGTGCCTTTTCCACTAGGACGTTGGCCTTGGAAAGCCATGATGTCACCGAGGACGTTCATGACGTCATCAAACATTTGTGGAGGTTTTGGGAGGTAGTTGTGGCGTGTGTGGCTTGTTTCGGAGGCCCAAGGAGGCCTAACGTTTTTGTCCAAGAGGCCAACGTTTCCCTAGAAAGGGCTAATGTCACCCTAAAAGGGCATGACGTCCTCATTATTTGCTTGATTAGGGTTTGATTATGACATTTAATGTAAAACAATATTTTTATATATTTTGGCCATGTCGACCTTTTGGTGACCTAAAATTAAATTAAGGTCATTGGTATGGTATAAATTGAGTGTTTTTACTCTCATTTTCTCATCATCTTTCACTCACACTTGTGTGAGGTCTGAAATTTGTGCCCTCTTTAGGGTTTTTGGATGAAATTACTAGTGTGCACTTGTTGAAGGAGGCTTTTCTTGGCTATTTTCTGAAATTTCTTGGTGGAAGGTTTACAACTAGGGTTTGGAATTAATGATACTTGGTGAATGTAAGTGAATTTCTGCAATCCTTCCTTTGCTTGAATGGTTATGGTATTTTACTTGCATTTTGTTAATGAAATTTGCTATATTAAACCCTAGGAAATAAGCACTTGTTGGTGTCCTTGTTTCAAGTCCCTACTAGGTTATGCTAAGAAGCCATTTTATTTGTTGAAGATAAATGTTAGGGCCTTGCCATTGCAACACCCTACCATTTACTCTTCAAGCTAGTCGTTTTTACTTTGTCTTTTGAGCTAAAGAAGGAGGAAGACGCCCTAAGGCCTAGGTTTACTACACCTTAGTGAGTCGTCTTCCCCTAGGGTTGATAGGTTGAAGCCTTGTCTTAACAACACTTCAACCATCATATCCCTCTTGTCTTTGGCCCTACCATCATCATATTATCCCTTCAACTTTTGTAGCTAGTTTGACTCCATTTTCCCTAATAACGAACTGATCTAAGACCTTCTATGCTTGAGTACCTTGATCACAAATATCCAACACTTTGAACAACTATGAACTCCTTCTAACCCTAGCTTAGACTAACCTACTAACCCTATTGCTGCTGTCATTTACTTGTGTTATAATCATATCCATGCAGCATTTTGTACATCTTAAAAGCAATTGAAAGATTGGCTAAAGCGTAGTAATCATTGATTCTAATGAATGTTGATATTGTAACATTGATGATAAATCGTTATTGCTCATTGTGAAGCCTCTTTAGCATTTATTGTGAAGTGACGTATTGTGATTATTTGTTATTACACATCATTGATTTGCTTCATCAATATTATCAGTGAATTGCTTTATATCAGAAATTCCTTGATTGTATGAAGTACAAACCAACAAGTGATCTTGCATATATATAGTTTTCTTGTTGCTTTGTCTCAGAAAGGTACACTTATGGTTATAATTATATTTATTGGTTGTTGAGCCAGACATTCTGATCGATGGTGAATTGTGAGGGGGGAAACTATTACTTATCCATAAGCCTTTGCCTTCTCAAAACCCCAGGTCACGGGGGACTCTCCCCTAGGCCTACCACCCTAAACAGAAAGAGCTATCCTATCGAGGTGACAGTGGTAGGATAGTCTCAGTTTCGCCAGTTTGCCTTTCTTTCACCTATCTTTTACTTCCAAGTACAAATTGTGCGATAGCATTTTGCCGCCATTGCCGGGGAACATTGAGTCATTTCTCCTCAAAGACGACACTTTTTCGGTAAGCCTTTCCTCAAAGAATCCTTATCTTAAAGCTTACCTGGCAACTCCATTAAGGATGATTCCCTTATTTCTTTGATAATTCAAGAAAATTATCTAGCGACTCCACTGATGACAAAGCCAACTATGAATTCTCAATGGGATCCGAGAAACTACAAGCCTTTAGACATGAGTAAGATCCCAAGATACCCTCAACAAATGCCCCTTGAATACAAAAAATTACTCCCTAGATTCACTGGTGGTGATAGGGAGAGAGATGACTATCACATGAGAAACTTCTGGGATTTCTTTCTATCCACCCTATCGATGATGATGCCGAAGAGTTGGTCATGAAACTTTTCTCTTCCAGTCTTTATTGCAACACTAGGGAGTGGTATGACAACCTCCCCGATGCCAGCATCACAACTATGGAACAATTTGAAGAAACCTTTCTTAGAAGATGGGGTATTCAATTGGAAGACATCTCAGTACAACTAAAAAGACTTGAGCATATAAAGAAAACTGAGGATGAAACTGTCAGAGACTTCCAGGATAGGTTTGAGGACATACTTTATCAAAATCCTGAAAGCCATCATCCTGAAGACAAGTACCTTGTGTATCTATTTACCAATGCACTCTTGGTGCACTTAGGGTTCCTCCTAAGTAGGAAGAGGCCCAAAACACTCTACGAAGCTTATAACATGGTCGTGCAAATCAAGTCAAATATCTTTTGGTCCAATGGAGAACACATCTTCTCTCTAGGAACTAAAATCAATGATCTCGAAGGTACCCCAGTCACTCTTAGCTTGGAAGGATTAGATTCCCTTGAAACCTTTACCACTGATTTCCAAGAAGAAGGGGAACAAGTTATTGACTAACAAAATGCTAAGGGAAAAGACCTTGATGAATTTTTCCAACCTTGTAGGGAAGAGAAAGGGCTTGTTGAAGACACAGTTGAGGAGCCAGAACCCGAACAAGATGACGAAACAAAATCATGCCCTCCTCTATGTGATGAATCCATCCACCAACCTTTTCCCCCTGCACAAGAAGAAACAAACACGGTAAGTTGCCCTCCTATCAAAAATATTGATGATTCTCTACTTTATGATTTGGGAAATGAGGAGGAGATCGATGAGCCTTCGAATGCTTCAAATCATGCATTTTATGATACAGATAGAGACATGGTTGATAACATTGATGAGTTCATACATGTTGGAGTTGTAACCACTTGGTGAGAAGATTTTGAAGTTAGCTTGGAGGGTAGAAGTGTTCCCGCAATGCGTGACATAATGCATCCCAAGGATCAGTACTATCATTTGTCGGAGAAGGTGGGGTACCGATCTCTATGATCAATTCCAAGATTTCCAATTGTGTGTCCCACTAGGTTTGTGCGATTCCTTCGAGTTGAAGGCTGGCTATCTGCAATTTGGTGGCCTCTTCCATCTCGGGTGAAGTCTTGAAGTAAGTGGAGAGGCTACAGATCCAGGAATCAACCGTCTCAACATTCATTTGGTCGACGAACTTGGGTATAATTGAAAACGAGTGTCCAGCTGCATGGTCGCTGGAGGTCGTCGCTGTTGGAGTCGAATCAACTCTTGGAGAGCCAGCGCCAAGTCTTCAACTGGAGTTGATGTGGCTGCGCTAGATTACACATTGGAGGCCTCTCGTCGAGGTGGCATGGTCGACAGGCACTCAATAGACTTTGAGGAGGGTGTGAGAGGAACCCTGAGTAGGGCGCACTGATGCACCAATACAAAGGTGCAGAGGACCCTAAGAAGTGTGATTGTGATGCTCTGAGCAAGAGCACGAGGAGAGAGTGGAAGACCCAAAAAAATTATTTTCTTCCTTTTTGAATCTGGTGGATGAATTTTTTGTCTGTCCTCCTTTGTGTGCGAAAAATCCCCCCAAGGAAAGAACTTATTCTGATACCAATCGATTTGGGTGAGAGAGTGCACTCAACAAATAAGAGGCATTTTTCATGGAGGGCACAACAGTGGAACTGATAGAAGGGCGAATTGATCTGAGGGAGAGGGCGCAACACCTTTTTGAGAGAGAGACGCCTTCAATACAAATCATTCTGAGCAGAAGGAGAGATGTTCATAGAATTCTCCAACTCGTCCTCCTTTAAATTGACGCCCTAACTTCACATTCACGCTGCCAGCAAATTGAGGGCGCATTAATTATCAACGCATATAAGAATATAGATGTGCACTGGTTCCTTTGGTGTGCACTCTCTCAATGACCATCTCAATGACCACACAGAAACAGAAAAACGAATTTACACACAGGAAATAAAGAGATGAGATTCAACAAAACTTCATCAATCAAATTAGAGGATGATGTCTCCTTTTAATTAATCAAGGAGACATCATACAACGGTGATTGCTGCGTTTATTTTTCTGCGTTTCTCTGCACATTCAGACTGGCAAGAGAAATTTTCTCAGCAATTACTGACACAAACTGACTACTCATTATTTTAGACATCGCCATTGTTTACTTAGACCGACGAATGCTTTATTAAAAAAAAGGAACTGTCTGATGCTCACAAAGATCATAAATTAATATACTACATTCTTTTAGAATGCCTTGCTTCTCGTACTTGCAAGATCATATTACAATAGAAGTTTCTACTAGTTGGCCAAGGAAGGGGGATGCCCTCCCTGATGGCCCATATTCCAACAGATTTAACTTGTAGGTCATCATCGAAATACCTCGTATCAACAGATACATAAGGAATCTATCTCAATCTATTGAGATACTCTCGTATGATATTTACCATTGGATTGCTCATTCAATAAGCATGAGCAATATTATGCCTTGAAGAGGACTTGAACCTCCACGCTCTTAAGCACGAGATTTTCAGTCTTGCGTGTCTACCATTTCACGATATTTATCTGGAAGAAATTTCATATAAGTAAAGAAGATGAATGAACATCTTTTATTTTTAGATTCAATAGAAAGCTAAAGAATTGAATATGGTACGAAATAACAATATGTCAAGAACAAGTGTGATCCTATGATATCTATTCCTAAATAGAACAGAACGGTCAGATATCCATATTTCAATAGATAGATCTCTATGTGCATATATATATCCATTTCCATGTGTACATTCGATGAAGATAGGAAAAAACATCAAAAATTCGATTTGAGCGACTAGAGCAGCTATTTTCGGAACAAACAAAAGAAACCACTGGAATGGTAGAGTTGTCGAAAAGAGGATCCCTCACTCCTTTCTCTCATTTAGAACTATGGATGGGACTCGAACGGATGGCTCTATGACTTTCTATGGGCACAAGCCTCTCAAGTGATCCAATCTTATGGTTCTTCTTTATCTGCATATGATCTTTTATTTTTAGGTGCTCATTTTATTTGGGCCTTTAGTTTAATGTTCTTATTCAGCGGTTGTAGGTATCTTGATTAATCGTCTCCCTTTGTTTAGATAATCTCTTGACACCTTCTGTCAACTCTTGTTGAATAAGCAAGAGTTGAATAGGATCAACAAAGAAGACATCATCAAATAGTTTATTCATGTTACATAAAACGATCCACCAAGCACACTAAGCCCTAAGATGGCCTTCTATGCAGACGATCCACCAAGCACACTAAGCCCTAAGATGGCCTTCTACGCAAAGCACTTTCTGAGGCTGAGAGATGGCCTCATCATCTCTTCAAGTCAAATTGACCACCACATCACTCTGAGGGGATAGGATCTGCAAGCTTTTCCATCTTCATGAGACTAAGACAGAGGAGCACTTCATTTTCAAGTGGCCTATCTACTATGAGATTAGAGGATGATTTTGCTGCCTTTTGAAGGAGTCCTAGAACTCTCTATCCATATTTTTACATTACCTGGACCATAGATGCTCACACTATATATGAGGGAGGCCCTTTGGTTTAGATCTTTCTCACTCCACCCACTCCAAACCAAACCAAACCCCATCTAGAAATTACATATTTTTCAAGCTTCCAACAAATTAAAGTACCAAGAGGCAAATAGACAATAGTACTACCATAGTCATCAAATTAGTGAGACCTTGGGAGGCCCCCATTCTCAACCAATGAGACCCTTATGGACATGTTGCCTCAAATCCTTGGACAACTTACACTACACCACCAGTAGTCAAGATACTTTTTCCAAGGATTGGCCATAGGGTATTACATCCAAATAGCATGACACACCTTATACTATATCTTCCTTCTCTCCTAGATCCTTTGATCAATAATCTATCAAGAGTTTCTTCCCTTCGGTGTAGGATGATAGGAGAAATGGCATCAAGGGATGTTGATCATCGCCCGGGTGAGACACCCCCCTCGGAGATCCATTATCTTTGGTCTTCGGTTCATTGCAATACTTGCACATAGTTGCATTATTTCTCTATTTCCCTAATCCATGTTATTAGGTTTTAGACTTTGATCTTCTCTACATAGGATAGATTTGATTTCATCATGTTTTCTCTAGAGTGACATTTAAGGGCCCTACCAGGGAGTTTCTCTTACTTAATGTATTTTAAAGAATGTATGGATCTATTTTTGGTCACTCGTTGGACATTAATAAATTTATCTTTTGTTATCTTATTATCTTATCTTTTATCTCCTTTACATAGTCTACACTAAGCTATGATGCTATCACATGCCACAAATCAACACTACTTCAAAGAAATTATACCTCCCAGCACCACACTAGGGTTAGTGCCTTTGGAAATCATATGATTCCTCAAAAACCGTGAGGGTAATGCTAGGAAAGGTGTGTGCTTCCATAATATTTCCTTGGTTAATGTCTAAATAATCTGGACTCCTGCAAGTATCTAGCCATTAGTAGCAAAATGTTCAGAAAAAATGCTCATGCATCGTAATCGCAACACCTACTGATATCTCATAATTTTTTTTCATCTCATCAACATCTCATCATTTCATTTATTGTTTATTTGTGTTGTAAATGTCATTTTATATTCCCTAGTTTTCACGTGGGCAGCATTTGTGAGGCTTGATAGTATTGGTTTTAAAAGAGTGGGATTGATTGGCCCTAGAAAGAATGGGGCTGCTTCTTTGACGAAGTCATTGAAGGTGTTTTCTTAGAATGTTGCCAGTGCTACTAAGATAGCCCAAGGCACTGAAGGGGCTATGAATCTAGCTGCCACCAAAGAACTTTTTATTTCTTTGAAGAGCAATGCCGTATTGACAATAGCAGAAGGGGTGCTTCTAGGTATATATGAAGACAGTCACTTCAAGTCAGAGGCAATGAAGTCTTTCCTCTTTCTGGACTCAAAAATGTCTTGAGTTTGTACAAAATTTCAAGTATGTCCCGCTAACGTTTTTTGGGGTTATTCTAACCAGGAAGCTTGTAAATGCAACTAAAAATTTAATTATTCCCAGCCTTGCAGTTGTATATGAAGCATCCATCACTGCTTCTTACAATGCTCACTGTGCAGATATTAGATGTAGAGCGATTCAAAGAATAGAAAATGGGATCATATCTAGGAGTGGCTACCATCTGTGGACCCTACAAAGTTCAACCACCTTTGCTACAAGGCTTCAACTTGAGATGTTACAACTAATCTTGCCATAGTTGGAAAGAATTGACATTTGATAGTGAAGATTACAACCTCAAGACAAGACCAGACTGTAGCATTGAACTCATGAAGTTTGACATGCGAGGTTGTGCACCAGTTCTGCAACATATAGTGCACACCAAATTTAATGCATCGATGCATGGTTAATATGGATAAATGCTACTAATAGGATACTTTTCCTCATAACGAAACAAAAATCTTGTCAGTTTTTCATGTAATGAACAAAATCAAAAAATCATATAGAGTTGTATGTCAGAGGAACAAATTCAAGATCTTTTCAATATTTCGTGATGAACAAAACAAAAAAACATATGTAGTTGTACACAAAGTTTATGAATTCAATCCCAAACCTCTAAAAGAGAAGAATCGACTATGAAAGAACAAGAAATGCAATACAAAGCCACACAAACAACTACTACGCGTTTAAATATCTAGCTGATGGGTTTACTCCAAATTCCCCAAACAAGCCCACAATTTGGGCAAAATATGGAGTGGATAGTTTCTAGAATTTGGAGGTAGCATTACTTTAAGGCCCACAAAATTGAAACCATCCTCACTACCTGTGTTGTTTCTATATGTTTGTAGGATGCTTCATTTTTGTATTTGGGTAGATTGCTAACAGGATTTGGAGTGGGAGTCACCTCATTCATTGTAACTTGATACGTTCTTCAGAAGCAATCCAAATAATTGAATATCATGGAAGTTTTGGTCTCTGGATGTGTAAGGGAGGGAGGGCTGTGTCTGTGACAGTGTATCTATGTATGTATTGTGCATATGTGTATTCTTTTGTCGTGACAAAATTGTTGGTTTGATATGAATCTGGTAGACAATGCATATCATAATCATTGTAGCTACTAGTATACATAGCTGAAATAACTCCCAAGCATTTGTGGGGAAGCCTTGGAACAGTCACGCAACTAATATTGTAATGCAAGATTACTCTATTATAAGAAGGATGGTTGCAACTGAGTAGATGAAATAGCTCCCAAGAACTTGTGGGGAAGCCTTGGAACACACAGCTGATATTGTAATGCAAGATTATTCTATTATCATAATAATCATTGCAACTAAATTGTGAATCTCGTTACTAACTAATTATTGGCAATTTTTGGAGCATCTCTGTCACTATTGGTATTATGTTGGCATATTTATGTGGGTTGTCATTCATGGAGGCCTTTGACAATTGCTGGTAAGCAGGCATAATAAGGATAATTTTTCAAAGTTGGTTCATTTTCCTATATTTGATGCTTTTGGGAAATTCTTATGGTTATTAATGCCTGGACGTGTAGGTGCAATCCCTAGCACAATCTTGGTTATTAAACTAATTTTCATCCTAGAATCTCCAAGATGTCTGGTGAGTTTTCTATGAATTAATTTTGTTCACCAAAGTCATCTTAAGTTCTTTAACATGTACATTATTCATAGCGATGTGCTTTATAAAAGCTTGGTTTTGGGAAATGCTTGTTTATGATGTTGCAGGTCCATATTGGAAATGAAGAGTTTGAAGCTTCATTGCAAGTTCGCTATGATACTGATGTCTCCCTTAAGCAGATGAAGTCAAGGTTATAAAAGATTGTGCTCCAACATTCATATTCAATATTCTTCCTCAGTTCTAATTTCTTGGATGTATTTAGAAAAGATTCTGCTTGGTGATTTGGATCTCCACATTTGGAGTAAATTCCTGTTATAACTTATTCGAAACATCGTCACGTTTGAGAGTGTGGTTGAGGCAAGCAATCATCAAACTAGTATCAAATTCTCAGAATTATCAGGGAGAAGATATGAACACCCTCTGACTGTAACTTTATGTTTTCCAACATTTCAAGTACAAATGGAAGAATATTTGTGCTCCTTTTTTCCTGCTTTTTTTAATGTTTTGGTCAGGGTGACAAGGATTTATGACATTGGAATTTGATCGTTTCTCAAAAATGAGATTTTGTAAATTGATATTAGGTTGCCTCTTCTGCAGCAGCTGAGTTGAGTCAACTTTATTATGTTCCACAGTAGTTCCATTGTTGAGTATACTACACAAATTCCTGTAGACATGATTGTAGAAGATTTCTGTTTGTTAAGAATCCAAAGGATCCTATTTTAAACTGTTCGTCCAAAGAAGGGTAATTTCAAAAAATATTATATGTATCATGGAAGATCAAATTTTGGTTGTAGAGGCCCTTTTATTGTTAATAGCTATGACTATGATGCTTCCATTCATGAATATCGTATTTTGAGGCACCTTGAATGGGAGCACCTTAAGGAGTACCACAAAGCCATTGAAATTTGTGAATTAGCATTGGTTATTATAGATCCAAAATACAAGTCTCTTGGTCCTGGGCTGGAGAGAGGGCTCATGATCATGGAATAGATTTGTTGGATGAGAAAGAGAAGGCTTGCCAATCCAGATTAGAGCCACCAGGAAAGAAAGATGGGGCCCATAAAGGAGAATGTAGAGGAGAGCCGTCGTTGAGAGGACAGGATACCTTGTGTGTGGAAGGAAGAGGAGCAACAAGTAAGGGCTTATCTCTGTGAAGAGATGTTGGATACACCCTGTGTCTCGGATGATACCATAGTAGCCGAGACAAGTTCATGTCGTACAACAGTCATATGGACGACAGTCGAATGGTTGATTTTGATGACAATGTTGTTGTTGGAGATAATGCAGCGTATGGGATTAGTTGTAATTTGAGAGATCCTTCCCCTAGATCACCTTGATTTGAAGGAATCAAACTTGAAATAGGTCGATCTGTTGATAATCCTCTGTATGAGCAGAAAGTTTATTCTTGATGTAGTAAATCTCATGATCTTAACGCTATTCGGGATTTTATCCCATTAATTGATTCAGAGCCTAAGAGGTTTGTGGTTCGATTCTTTAATGGAATCACAAATTTTCATACTCAACCCTTCTCGATGGGTAGGGTTGTGTAGAACTAAGAGCCCATGGAGATTATTTCATTGTATGATCGGGTTCCGCATTTTGGCTCCAATAAAGTAGTGGAAGGAGATTATTTCATTGTATGATCGGGTTCCGCATTTTGGCTCCAATAAAGTAGTGGAAGAAGTTACCTCGATGGGGATGGAGAGTCTTAAGAAACACCGAGAGGATTTGGACTATTTTTTTTGATCAAGTGCTTTCTAAAGATTTGGGGAATGAACCCCATAAATTCTCTATATGATCTTGTCATTCTAAAGAATTGCTTACAAAGAAAGGTGTCGGTGTGCTTCTTATCGTTCAACCACCTTTGGGCTCATATGAAATTGTAGAAATGCACGCAAACCTTGGAGTGGAGATGTGTCCGTGGAGATGTGTCCTTCTGATGAAAGTGCTTGGAAGAAATATGAATCCATTCATAGTATAATTCAAAGAAATCAACCAGATCCAAAGGAGGATTTTAACTTCTTCATGAACCACAATAAAGAGTATGAAATGTGGTTGTTAAAAATTTGGGAAATCGATAGGGGAGTTATTCATATTCTTTTGAGGCGCATGCTAGATGAAGCTTCTAAACAAATACCAATTTTGAACCATGAAACCAAAGGAATCTCCTCTTCACCTTGCCACCCCTCACCTAGTAACCAGAGGAGATTTTCCATGATCCACATCCCACAATTGTTCTAATGATGACATTTCGAACTCTCCAAAAGCAATTGCCCACAAATTCCCTCCATCACATGCTCATCCAACTCACATAATTCTATTTATCACGGCACACAATAATCTAGGCATTGTTCCAAATACCTACACCGGGCGATAATGTCAATGCCTTGGGTACGAAAAATTGTGATCATGGCTGAACTGGGATTGGCGAATCATGATGCTTTGAATTCCATAATTCTTCCTTGTTTCACCTTGGTGGTCATCATCACTAGTAAAATGTCTCACCCAAAACGGCAATATAGTGCAATCAAATCAACCAAGCCGAAAAGAGGATTTTGAACTCTCCGCTTAAACCCACAAACAGTACGAAACAAGGTCATCGCACCTGGGAACACAGGGGATTTATCTAGTATTTTTTGAGGTGTATGCTAGATGAAGCTTCTTTAAACAAATGGGTCATGTTGAACTAGGAAACCAAAAGAATCTCTCTTCACTCTTGTTACCCACTCACTTCTAGGGGTAACTAGAAGACATTTTTTCTCCATGATCCACATTCCAGACAATAGATCCGATGATGTCATTTTGGACTCTCCATATATAGTTTCCCACATATGCCTTCCATCACATGCTTGAGGTACATTGTTCCAATACTTCATATCAAGTGATAATGTCAATGTTTTGGGTATGAAAAATGGTGATCATGGGTTGAACTGGATAATGAATCATGATGCTTTGAATTTATACTTTTTGTCTTGTTTCACTCTTTGTATTACTATTGTTCTCCGAAGTCAAGGTTATCACTTTGGGAAAGAATACCGAAATGACCTTAATAGGACAATGTCCATTTCTTGCTCCATACATAACACACTCCATCTCTCCCATATCCATTATCCTATATTTTGGGTTGGTTGTCATATGTCACCTATAAAGGTTCACACCACATAATCCTCATGAGAAAAAAGGAGCTAGAATGCTTGAGGTTGATGTAGCTGGTAAAAAATGGATATAGAAAGAGCAAAGCTATAATTCAAAATGGAAGGCAAAGAAATGAGAATGCAAAGCAAAGAAACAAGAAAACAAAGTCTAAAAAAAAACCAAGAAAGAAAGTGAAGCCACCAAAAGCCCATGTAACAATGCATACCAAGATTCCAGTTTAAATGAAAATCAAAAGCCAAAATTTTTTGAATTAATATAGAAAAAGGCAAATATGGGTTTGGAAAGACACAATGCCAAACAAAGGGTAACTCATTTCCTAAGAACTCCCTCATATAAAGGTGCTCATGAGGATGACTATCATACATAAACCATCATGACCACGCTTACCCATCCATGTAGTAAGTGAAAACCCCAAACCATACTCATATGCCATTACATTCTCTTTGATGGATTTCTTGGGACATACTTTTTATCCTGGGTACTAGCACACCCAATATGTGGTAATAATGATCCTCCCATACTCTAAACTTGGTAAATTGTATAACTTTGTACGCTAGTATGAAGTTTGAAGAGGATAGTTAATGTGATCTATCTAATGGTTTTTTCATTAACATGATTCACTTATATGTTGTATTTGGAATTATATGCCTTGCCTCTAGTTTTCATGTTGCATTAGACTACATGATCCCCTCCTCAAATGATGGATTGCACATAGCCACATGTTGGATTGACACCTTGGTCCTTTGGAGGACATTGAGGGGTTACTAGCACATTTCATGGAGATCATCCCCACCACTTGAGAGAGGTTGTTCCACACTTATAGGAGGACATTAAGCCTTTTGATAACATGGCCCTTTGACGCAGACACCTAGCACTCATATGGGGTATGATGTGTCCCTTGATGTGATGGGACATTGCACTTTGATGATGATTTAATGCCCTTGATGATGTTTCACCTTGTGATGTGGACATTGGACCTTTGATGATGATTTGCACCTTTTGATGAGATGTCATGCCTTTTGGGGATGATACACTACTTGGAGATGAAACATTGCACCTATTCATGACAACATTTCACTTTTGGACTCCTCTACACTCTTATTTTTGGAGTGAGTCGTCCACTTATTGATGCCACACATGTGATCTTGAGAGAACATTTATGAGGGATGATATGATGTTTGAGCTAGTTTACTTCATCTTGGAGGCATTGATAGGGGTCTTAGTGATGGATCCACTCATGTATCATGTATATTCATGTCTTGTTTCCATTCTAGTGTCAGAGAAAGGTGCTTGATCTCTCATATAAAATAAGAGAAGCACTTCTTGTTGGATTTTCCTATTTTACAAAGCATTAGTGTTACTAGTAACATTTACCTACTACCATACTGATATATGGTCATGTACCCAGTAGGAACATAAACAAGAGACAGAAATAACACAGCATTTGTCTTGGGAAAACCCTCTAAATGGGGAACCAACAACCTTTCTTAGATAGATTCTCTCAAAGAGCCCACCACAAACCCTAGCACAAGTGCTAGCCCAACCAGAAATACCACCCCAAATGCAGCAACAACATAATACAAAGAGGTAGCAACTCCTCAAGGAGTAACACAAGAGATAGATACCAAAAGGTTGAGTGATGCACCAGGAACTCCAGTTGCCACGCCACCTCCTCCAAACCTGCACCTTGCTTATATGTGTAGCGGGGAGAGTGTGAGTGAGTAAACAAATAAGCAAGGTGCCTCCCCATTTATAGGTCTTCTATTCTAGTTAGGTTTTCTTCTTCGATCTCTTTGGGAAGGTGTCTTTTCATTATAATTTATATTCTTCTGACACTTCTCTTCTTAGGGTATTTCAATCTGTTCAATGGATCTCTTGCATCCATAAAATATTCTCAAAGATCTAAGAAAGGTCACTTGAAAGATCCCGTAGCTACTAAACATCAACACTTTCTTAGCTGGGAGGCATATTTCATGATACCTATCCTGTAGTCCACTCACTCATGCACTGCCAGAAGGCACATGGCTTCTACAATGCCTTTGGTAGATCGAATCATTAGGAATAGTCTTTGTGATCAAACGACAACACACAACTACATCCAAACGATTTGTAATTTCTATGACAAATCAACTAGTAGCATAGCTACTACAATGCTATCCAATAGATCACAACCGGCTAAGCTAAGTAGTATATTAATTCATTATCCAAAGGGATACATAGTCACTGCTAGTCGAACACATCCATTGTAGTAGCAAAAACTATTGTTCCATAGCAATACGTTTCATGCAGGAACAATCCATCATAACACACAACTATTGTCCTGAGTCACACAGCCTCCAAGGAAAGGGAGTACATCCACCGGTAACATTACTACCAGCCGGTCCGGAGTCACACAACCCTCAATGGAACACATCCACCAGTAGTATACATCTACTGTCAAGTACACAACTCTCCACAAGGAGAAACATCCACTGTAGTAGCATTACAACTATTGTCCAAGTCACACAACCTTCGCTAATGAATTACAATCCACCATAGTAGTAATAATACAACTACCGTTCAAGTCACAAACTCTACCAGTTGGAACGTGATTCACCTGTAGGCACACATTTATCAGTTCTAAGTCACAACCTCCGTCGGTAGAACACATCCATCGTAGTAGCACACAACTATTGTCTGTAGATAATAATCTCCATAGTGTTACTTTATTTACGTGTGTGATGTTTTCTTCTTCTCAAAGAAGTTTGATAAGCAGATACTTCGCCACTCTCAAGGATCATCCAGAAACCCTTGGCCACAGGGGTTAGCCGACTTGAGAAGAAAACAACACACCTCCCTCTCAACCAGGGTGGAATCCTTTTGGAACACTCCAAGCTTGTCTCTGAAGCACTCATACTTCACTCTTGACAAGAGCTTCGTGAGGATATCATTGCCTCGTGGATATGTACTCTTAGAGCTCCAACTCCTCTTCTTTGCACTATGTCCTGATAATGATATTTGATTTCAAGCATGCTGACCTCATGGAATATAGGGTTCTTGGTGGCTTCATGCAATCTCCTGATTGTCGGGCAATGTATCAAAGTTGGCTCTACTCCTATATCAAATATTTCAGCCTAGCAACTCTGCTTGAGCCACACTGCTTCACGGCTTCCCACACTTGTTGTGATATACTTTTCTTCTAATTTAATGAGTGCCAATGATGTATGTTTCTTTATGTTTCAACTATGATCATGCCCCATCCCGCACTAAAACAACACCAAAATTACTCCCATCCACGTCCCTACCCAATCATAATTCCATATCTCTACAGTTTCACATCTCCCTCTGAGACATATCTCAATCCATATCCAACCATACCACGAAGGTACTTCAACATATACTTTGTTGCCATCCAATGTACCTATCTAGGTTCAACCATGTGTTGAATCAAGGTATTCACCACAAAGCATATGTCTGGCCCTACTGCTAACCATGTACATCAAGGATCCAATCAAATATATGTACATCATGGGATCCACAAAATCTAACAATCATCTCTCACCAAGAGCTTTAGATTTCATTGTCATAGGTGTGGTCATGGACCTGCAGTACATTATTCCATATCTCTACAAGATCACAACCATGTTCTTCCTCTGTTAGAGGAAAATTCATCCGACGCACACATCCAATCCCAAGAAGCACGTATCAACCTAGATCCTTCCATCCAACTCAAGAGAGCTCCCTCTTACACTCATCAATGAGTTTCTTGTCCCCTGGTAGAAACAAGTCATGTCATGTACATATAGAACCAAGATCAATGGGTATCCATCCTCAACCTTATAGTAGATGTTATGATCTCACTACTCTTTGTAAATACTAAGCTCATCAAATATCCATCTATCCCAGCATACCATTCCCTGGGTGCTTGAGCTGTCTATACAAGGCCTTCTTCATCTTACATATGGAATCCTTCCCATGGATCACGGCTCGGATGTTCTATACACTTATTCCTCTTTACACCATTCAAGAAATGAGTCTTGACATCCATCCGGTGTAATTTCCATCTCATTGCGGAAGAAATCACAATGACTGATCTAATGGAAGTGTATTTTTATACAAGAGCAAAGGTTTCACATAGTCTTCTCCCTCTTTCTCGAAGAAACCTCTAGCCACAAACCTTGCTTTATACTTATGATGTCAGTTCCCAAGAAATATGTTTCTTGGTCTTAGATCCATTTGGAAGTCATAATTGACTTCCCTTTCCGGGTCTCAGAACGACCTCCCATACATAATTCTTCATGATGGACTGATATCTTATCATGGTATCCTTCCATCTTCCAAGTTTCCTCAAGATTTTCAAAAGTGGAAGGTTTTGAATCAATGATGTTGCTCTTCATTAGGTGCCACATAGCTCGAAAATCCCAGGTGGTCTCTTGTTCTCTCTAAAGGAGCCTTTGGGAGATACATGTCCTTCAACTTCCTGCCAAGTGTAAGCGGAAGCCAAGCTGGTCTCCTCCTAGTAGTCACAACTTCTTTAGGTAGATATACAAGTCTTTCTAACTCTACCATATCATTATGAACTTCTGGGATGGTTTCTTCAAGTGTAGAATCCACCATGATTGCATCTTTGGGATCTTCTTTCTCTACTTGGTCCTCATCTATGTGATATTCCCTTGATCTTTTGAAGGATTCATCTTCATAAATGTTGCATCCTTAACTGGAGCATGGATTCCATTTCTTCCTCTTATCAAATTTCTATAGTCTTTAAGTTCCATTGTATCCAACTTAAAGTGCCCTTCTTTCCTCTAAGGTTCCAATTTCATCTTTTCCTTGGGAACATGTATAAACACTGAACAACCAAAAATCCTCAAGTGATTGAATTCTGGTTTCTTTCTAGTGGAACACTTCTAGTGTCTTGTTACCCAATATCTTATTAGCTTATGTCTCCCCATCGCATACCATACCGGGATGCTTCCGCCTAAGGGTGCAATGGGAAGGCCCCGTCATATCATTTCTTTTGTTGCTTCTATGATGGAACTATTCTTCTTTCCGCAACCCCATTCTCTTGGGGGTTGTAAGCTGTAAGCCCTCCTTAACCTCAGCCTCGGGCAGCAAAACTCCCTGAGACGTACCCCACCTCCATTGCCCATTCCACCTTTATCCTCCTAGAGATTCTCAACCAAATCCCTGAACCTCAGAAACCTGGTAAAGGACTCTACCCTTGCTTCAAGAAGCAGATCCACGTCTCCTCGGAATAGTCCTCCCAACAAACATAGTATAAAAATTTCTTTCCAAGTGACATCATCATCCTGCCTCACACACTTAATGTATGATGTCCAAAATACCTTGGATCTCACTTGTAAATATTCCTGACATAAGCTGGGCACATACCTTTTCATACTGCTATTCATCTAGACGTAGACCCGTAACCATTTTGCTCAAACTCCAATGACCATGACAGTGAGAAAATCCATCACCATAACTGATCGAACCAACATTACTGTCTGGCCAAGGGCCATGTCTTTATGTCCCTCTCACCCCATACACAACCTCCCTGACACCAATCACGCAGCTTCATTTTCATGCCTTCTGAATTTTAAATATAGAAGGACTTGACCATCCACACAAAAATTCACCCCAAAACCTTTATTCTAAAGATGAAATAGATAGAAGAATCTTTAAACCTTGTACAAATAATATCTCTTTAATTAAAAGAGGGTTACATGAGTCAAGTTGTAAGGAAGCTTCTCCAACGCCTTTAATTGCATGCTTGGAACTGCCTAAGCTGCCATCATGGAGGAGTCCTTTTCTATTAATTTTTATAGAGAGTTTCTAAATCTGGTCATATGCTTAGAAGCACCGGGCCATGTATGAGAGCTGTGTATCACCTCCTTGAGTGATGGTTCAAGGAGTGATTAAAATGTGAATACAAATTCTTCATCTGTTTGTGTTCTTCAACATCGCTGCATGCATGGTAGCTTTTCTTTCTTTTTCCTTCTCATGTTTGTGTGACATTGAAATGCATAATGTCCCATCTTTTTGCAATTGAAGCATTGAACCTTGACATATCCCTCTTACGTATTTTAGACTTCCCTTTCTCTACCCGCCTCTCTATCTTCCTTTCTCTCACTTGTGCCGCAGTGTTTGATTTTCATAATCTACCTTTTGTCTCTTGGACATCAATCTAGATTCCTCTTGAGATATTTTCATCGACAAATGGGTCCCAGGAGGGAGGGAAACCATTTAGCATAGTGGAGTTACTAGTTCAACATCTCTATTGGATCTCCAATGGTTGCCAACTGGTCCTTTTATCCGCAGATCCTTTGTAAAGAAGCATATTGTCTCCGAATTTGTTCGTTGTCAAGATTTCTACCTGATGCTATAGGTAAGCTGACCTGCTCTTGCTTTCATATATTCGGGTTAGGGAATCAAACATCTCCTTTGAATTTTTTAGTTCTGATACATTGAGTATTAGGTGATCCTTGATTGAATCTCTGTCAAGATCCTCTTGGCCTGACCTCATTCTTCTTGAACTTTTCCTTTTCTTCTTTGTCTCTGCTCTAGAAGTATTTTGACTTGATCCTTAGCCACTCATTCTTGTAGAATGAGCAGGCCTTGTGCTTTTTCCGTGATTTAGTTATTCCTTCCTATCCAATCTATCCTCAACTCTCATATTAATTGATGACCTTGTCAGTATAAACTCTAACATCAAAACTTCCGATTTTAAAATTTACCAAACTCTGTACTGGTGGTTTTGTGTGGAGGTATGCTTAGGTTAGGGCTTAACTTCTCTCAGTGGAAGGAATTATCTCTCAATGTCCCATAGTGGTCAACGAAATTTGACAGTATTGCAGAACTGCAGTTCTGTGTCAAGTATAGAAGCGATCTTTTCTTTCCAAGTGGTCAAATTGTTAAATAAAACCAACTCCTGAAGATTCTTTTCCTTATTTATAGAGAATTAGTGTTACTAGTGTTATTTTTACTTCATTACTATTAACATATATATCATGTAATGTATAATAGCAACATAAGCAAATGGAATGATGATAAAACACAAGAGATTTATCTCTAAACACCAAATGGGGGAAAACCCAACAACTCTCTTAGATGGATTATGTTCACAAAGAAAGTCCAACTGATAAACCCTAGCACAAAGTCTAACTACAGAAATACCCAACCTAGTTGCAGCAGCAACAACATACAAAGGCAGTGCACCTCCTCAAGGAGTAGCTAATAAGAGAGAGAGAGAGACACCAAAAGATCCTAGAGTAATAATAAATTGTGCAACTGTAGCTATTGCATCACCTCCTCCAAACTCATGCCTTGCTTCTGTGTAGATTGCAGAGTGTGAGTGAGTGAACAAATGAGCTAACGCACCTCCTTACTTATAGTCTTCATGTCCCTAGCTACTCTGACCTCTTGAGAAGGTGTCTTCATTATACTTCCCATTCTTCTCCAGTTGACCTCTCTAGGGCATTTCAACACCATCCAATGACCTACCCGTAATCTCTCCATCTAAGAAAGGTCATTCAGGGAGGAAAGACCCCAAATAACCGCAAAACATCAACACTTCAATTTGTAAATCGCTTCTACTTCAGGAGATTCATTGACCACCTGGTCCACCGGGCCAAACCTCCAAGTGAAAAATGCCATGGATGGCTAGTTAGAGCAACATCCTCGGAGCAGACGCTCTATAACGCCTCTTGCCACCTGGGCTGACAACCAATAAGTTGTGGCCTTGATGAACGAAAGACTTCGAATAAGGATCTCTTTATCCTAGTATTTTGTTTATGAAATGTCGTACGCAATGTTGCTCTCTAGTGTCAGGGCTGTGCATTCTCTGATCTTTCTGAACAAACCCTTCACAAAGATTTTCTCAAGCATTTGCACAACAAACTGTAGGCAGAAACGTGATAGTTAGACCTAATCTTCAGCAGCATCCATGCTTATTATCTCAAGACGCCAATTACTGATGTTCAATATCACTTTGTGAGATTCATGGTTGAAGGAAATAAGGTGTTGTTGATGAAGTTCGACAATTTGAATAATTTTGCATATTCATTCACAAAGTCTATAAGTACTCACAATTTTTATTGTTGTAGAGGAGCAATGGGCATTGATACCTTGAATGGTTGATTATGCAATCCTCGAGCCCCCTATATTCAAACAAAACAACAAGTGATGAGAATACAGTTGAAATAATGTAACCGCAAAGTGTATTCTTATTATTATTTGATATATTATTCATTGGATCAACTCCCCATTGTGGATTGGAGCTACGTCGCTAATTGTGTAAGCACCAAATCCCCTTTTACTTGATTCACATAATATAATTGTAATAGGGCACAAAGAAGCCTGGCCCCATAATATATCAAAGAGGCCTCCGAATAATAAAGGTGGTTATAACCACCAAGAGTGAGAAGTCGACCCTGCCAATAAAAAGACACCTCCATAAGTGCCAGACTTGTATATATAAGGAGGTTAGTGCCTCACTTGGACACACACCTCACTTGCTCATTTTGAGAGACAAGTTTCAGAAATGCAGTTAGAGAAGAAAGACAGAGTGGTGTCACGCATCTTTGGGAGAGGATCTTCCAGATTAGCTTTGAGTTATCTCGCATTGTAGTCATTATCTATAATAAGGAAGTTTTACTGGCTTTCCCCTAGAGGGTTTCCTGTGATAAATATTTTTGTGTCTTATGATTGTGTGTTTCTCAGTGATATTGTATTATTCTATTGTTATCTATTGAAATGAAAGACTATAATAATGGTATTAAACATTAACATGAAATGAGCTGAAGAAAGCATCTTTCACAGAGTGAAAACGTCACCGTTGTCATACATGCAAATTAGGGATTTTTGATGGTGAAGTTTTCGCAAAATTTTAAACCATCTAGAAAAAGTGTGCTCTCCTCTGTTGATTACTTAATTTTGCGCACACCTTTTCGGTTAGATCTCCCGTAAAGTGAAACCCTATTTTCACAAAATACCAGAAAACCACAGGAACTGGTACCAGGTACTTAAAACCGGCACCAAATTAAACTAAGTAGATCAAGTTTGAGGTGTTGATTTCTAGATCCAAGCACACTGCTACCACCTCAGCCAAGCGATCCTCCTGGTAAGATCAAAATTTTGTTTTGAGCATTTTCATTTTTGGTCATTTTCAGTTTCTGTAAGATGTCAGTAAGCACTAAGCTTACCGGGACAAACTGGAAGGTGGAAAACTTTCCACTGGAAGTATAGGGATCGGATTGATCCTTTGAAGAGAATGAATTTAGTAAGATTCATTAAAGAAGAAGCACGGAACCACGATGCCGGGCAGAAAGCCAAGCATCAAAAGGACACACCGGCCAAAAGAATCATTGCGTATTCTATCAAAGATCACCCACCTCCTTATGTGTCATCTAAGAAGACTGAAAGAAATGTTTGATGCCCTTGACCAGACTATACAGCTGTTAAACATAGATCGGAAGATGAATTCAAGAACTCAACTCAAGAATACAAGGATGCAAAGATGAAACAATTCAAGAATATTTCTCTAACTTCATAATTCAAAGAATAGTTAAAAGTGATCGGAGATACCATAGATGATGAGGAACTCATAATGACAGCCATAAATGGTCTCACAATACCTTGGGATGCATTCATCCAAACCATATGTGCCAGAATGGAGAACCTAGCTCGAGGTTCATGGGAAGAATGCATCCAAGAGTTAAAACAAGTATAGCCAACCGCGAAGTTTCAACGCCATACACGAATGATCAAGCCCTGCCAATCAACAACCAAAAGTAGGAAGGAATAAACCCTATTTCCAAAAGGAGAATCATAAAGACCCTCAACCACCAAACAAATTCACACAAAGAATCTCATCTAAGGATATTTCAAGAAAGGACAAACGAAGGAAAGAGATTACTCATATGTACAATGCCATTGTGATAAGATGGGACATTAATCAAGGAAATTCATGTCCACCCGCACGAGAAGCAAATAATAAGAGAAAACACAAGAGGCACCATGCCCATGTAGTCGAAGATGAAGAGCCACCCAAGTAAAGATGATAAGAGAGCACATCAAAGACCATGTCTTAATCTTGGCCCACTCAGGATCTGTAATAACTCGAGAGGCACGATCATTCATTGATAGTGGTGCATCTAAGTAATACGACGGGACAAAGAATCATTCTCTCTTGTATCTCAAAAGAAGTTTTCTCGTAAAGTGACACTTGGAGATGAGCTGACCAACATCCCATCAAGGAGGGGAGAATCAAACTACAACCAAATTAAGGGAATTCACTAAAAATGAAGGACGCATTATATGTACTAGGTTTGCAAAAGAACCTACTCTCCATTTCATCTTTAGAAAAGAAAGGCTTCAGAGTTGTCTTTATAGATGGAGAAGTTCTTATGTGGGCTAAAGGAGAAACCGTGAAAGAAGAAATCATCAATAAAGTGAAGAAAATGGATTGTGTAAACTAAAGGGTCACTTAGAGGGTGCCATGACATCAAAAACTCATGTGAAATTTGGCATAGAAGATTAACTTCACAACCACAAGGCACTACCATACATATGAAAAGCTACGTGCCTACCGAACTCCAAGCTGACTATGAAGGTATATGCATTGATGTGCAATATGGGAAGAACATCAAGAACCCTTTCTAAAGAGGCAAAGCAAAGGGAGTCCTAGAGCTCATTCATTCGTATGTATAGGTCTAATGCCATCATCCTCCATTAGTGGTGCGTATATTATGTATCATTTATTGATACTTATTCTCGTATCTGTATTTTTGAAATTTAAAGATGAAGTGTTTAGTAAGTTCAAGGAATTTAAAGTCTTGATAGAGAATATTTGGAAGAAAGATTATGATACTTAGGTCGATAATGGAGGAGAATATACCTCAAAAGAGTCTTTGAACTTCTCAGAAGATAAAAGTTGGGAATAAGAAAATTCCATAAATTCTATAATCCCCAACAAAACAAATGTAGTTGAATGAAAGAATAGAACGGAGTATTTGAAGGTGGGAAGACTATGATCCATGATCAATATCTTCCAATGTGCTTATGGGCGTATGTAATGACAAATACGTTATGTGCAAAACCGGGATTATCCCATAAGGTGTTTGGTTCAAGACTTCTCAAGAGATGTTCACACTTAAAGAAATACCATGTAAGCCATCTCAAAATATTTGGTCGACTTCAACATTTTATTCATATACCGAAAGAGAAGAGAAACAAGCCAGAACCCTTTAGGGAAAGATAAGGGAATATTTGTGGAAAATCGTGAGGTCTCCAAGGCCTCTTAATCTATATACCCGTGTCAACGATTATCGGGAGATCGCTAGGATGTGACCTTGATGAAAATGCGCCAAGAAATCAAAGATGTTACTTGAAGAAGCATATGAAGAGGAACCCGCAATCCCCAAAACTGCAGTGAGGAGGTCTGCAGCTTCGGTAGAACTTGTGAGGGAAGTCGTAGCTTCCCTCGATGAGGAAATTCTAGAAGACCATATATTAGGAAGTTCAAGAACCTCGCATTAAAGATCCTCCATGTAAAGAAAAGCCATCTTGCCAGAGATCCATTCAAGATGGAGAAGTAGCTGGCGTTCCTACGAACTACTTGCGACAGCAAAAGACCAAATCATCTCCGCCATAACGGCTTGATGCGTGATCTTCAGAGGAGGAGCCTAATCCACTCTGGGAGAACTACTGAGGAAAGAACGGGCAGCCATGACCGAGAAATACCAATCCATAATAAAGAACTAAGCATAAAACGGGCCCTGCACCAAAGCAGAGTAAAGATGTGGTATCCCTAAACGGCCTTCAAAATAAAACCCGCTAGTTGACATTTCTGGTGCTACCGAGCAGCTTACAAAAGCAATATTTGTCACGCTGATCTCCAAAAGAAGGCATTGACTATGAAGAGACATTCACTCCATGTGCATCCGCATACACCTCGGATCAGAACCATCACAGCCCCTGCAGCTAAGATGAAGTGGAAGTTGCAACTTATGGACGTAAAACACGCCTTCCCAAAATGGCGTCAACGTATTATGAAGGTACATGAGCAAACCCCCGCTGATTTGAAGTTGAAGACAGAAGTCTCATGTCCGGCAGTGCTGAAGAAAGCATTGTATCGGATCAGCAAGCTTCTAGAGCTTGGTATGGTCGATAGACAGATTTTCCCCGACGAGCTTGGGCTTTCTCAAGAGTAAAGCAGATTCTAACCTCTAGTTCAAGGTTATGAATGAAGAGCCAAATAGATATTATCGCTATATGTGGATGACTTATTTCTAACCTGAGAAGAAAATCTCATCAACGAATGTAAGAAGAGACTTTCTTCATAATTTGAAAATGAAAGACCTTGGCCCAATGCATTATTTCATAGGTATTGAGGTATGGCAGAGCCCAGAGGATCTTCCAACCAAGGGAAAGTATACAATCAAATCTTGAAGAGATTCGACATGTTGGAATGCAAGCCCATGAATACACCCATGGAAGCTGTTGAAGCTATTAATCGATAATGTCAGTCGTAATTCGATTGATGTTATGACTCAGATGATGATATTGATCAATCGACATGTACCGGACGCAACACCGCACTGCATTTGTTTTGTTGTGAACACCTTTGAGTCGGCTGTAGAACCTGCATATGTTCACCTAGTGGTTGCAAAACATGTGATGAGGTACCTTAAGGGTACAATAGATTGTGGTCTCAGCTATGATGGAGATCATGATTTCACATTGAGTGGATATACTGATGTAGATTGGGAAGGAAGTGTTTCTAATAGGAAAAACACTTCAGGATGTTGTATTAGTTTGGGATCATCCATGATCTCATGGCAAAGTAGAAAGCAATCCAGCATTGCTCTCAGCACAGCGGAAGCAGAATACATTGTTGCATGTTCTGCCAGCTGCGAAGATATATGGCTTCGAAAGTTGTTGACCGGTCTATTTGACCTAGAGATGGAAGCAACCACGATCCTATGTGACAACCAGAGTTGCATAAAAATGATAGAGAATCATGTATTCCATGACAAGTCGAAGCACATAGAGATTCGATATCATTACATCCGTGACATGGTGTAGAGAGGAGCCATAAAGCTCCAATACGTTAGCACAGATAAACAGGTTGTTGATGTGTTGACCAAGCCTCTATCTCATGTAAAGTTTGATCACTTTCAAGATAAGATTAGTATAGTCTGAAAGGACCTTCCTTGAAAGGGGGAGTAGTTGTTGTGATAAGACATCTCTTGCTTCCAGCGTTATTGTTGTGACGTAAAGAAAGACGATGTAATGAGACTAGAACTGTGATTCTGGCTTGACAGTTGTGACGTAAAGCCAGTATAGTATCCTACTTCTAGCTTGATTGTTGTGACGTAAAGCAGGACGAGTATCTTGCTTCCAGCTTGAGTGTTGTGACGTAAAGCAAGACAATGTAATGAGACTAGAACTGTGCTTCTGGCTTGACAACTGCGACGTAAAGCCAGTCTAGTATCTTTCTTCCATCTTGATTGTTGTGACGTAAAGTGGGACGAGTATCTTGCTTCCAGCTTGAGTGTTGTGATGTAAAGCAAGACGATGTGATGAGACTAGTACTGTGCTTCTGGCTTGACAGCTATGATGTAAAGCCAGTCTAGTATCTTGCTTCCAACCTGATGGCTGTGATGTAAAGCAAGATGATGTGATGAGACTAGTACTGTGCTTTCGGCTTGACAGTTGTGAAGTAAAGCCAGTCTAGTATCTTGCTTCCAGCTTGATTGTTGTGACGTAAAGCAAGACGAGTATTGAGCTTCCAGTTTAACAGTCATGACGTAAAGCCACTATTGTATTATGATGAGCCAGCCTCATGCTGTGATGATGATGATGTATTAGTTTTATACTAATACATATTGATGCAGATGATGATTGCATTCCTTTGAGAATGACGATGCTACCGATGAAGAAAAATTCTGATGATTTATAGATATGCCAGTTAGTGTTCCAAGATGATATTGATGATGTTATCCTCTCACTCACTTGATGTTGTTGATGATGTTGTCCTCTCTCTCTCACCTGATGTTGTTGAAGAATACCCTTCTTGTTAAGGGGGAGTGTTGAAATAATGTAACTACAAAGTGTATTCTTATTATTACTTGATATATTATTCATTGGATCAATCCCCATTGTGGATTGATCATGTCGGCTATTGTAAAAGGGACAAATCCCCTTTTGTGGATTGGTCATAATATAATTGTAATAGGCAAAATAAGAAGTCGGCCCCAGAATATATCAAAGAGGCCTCGGAATATAATAAAGGTGGTTATAACCACCCAATAGAAGAAGTCGGCCCTGCCAGTGAAAGGACACTTCCACACATGCTAGTCTTGTATAAATAAGGAGGCTAGCGCCTCACTTAGACACACCTCACTTGCTCATTTAGAGAGACAAGTTTCGAAACTGCAGTTGGAGAAGAAAGAGAGAGAGTGGCGCATCTTTGGGAGAGGATCTTATGTATTAGCTTGAGTTATCTCTTGGCATTGTATTGGCTATCTATAATAAAGAAGTTTTGCTTGGTTTTCTTCCCCTAGAGGGTTTCCCAGGATACATGTTGTGTCTCTTGTGATTGTGTATTTCTCAGTGATCTTGTATTATGCTATTGTTATCTATTGAAATGCAAAGAACTATAATAATGTCTTAAACATTAACATGTAGGGTATGTGTTATATTCTTTGCACTATTTTTGGTCTATTTTTGGGCAATTTTTGGCCAACGGTTTTTGGTCCCATTGTAATATAATTCAAGTTAAGGCATCTAATCTGAGTTGACATATTAGGGTTTTGGATGCCACACAATCATATATATTGTATTGTAAATGGCGAAGTTAATATAATGAGAGTTAAAGGTGCTCTATTTTAAAAGAACATGTGTGTGCACTACTATAATGTAAAGGTTTAAAATTTACAATCTCTACCTCCAATGTCACCAAAAGGGAACTTGCATGTCAATATTTAACTTATACAGATCTTCAACTAGGACTATACTAGTGATATCTTGGATAGCCAGTCTATCCGAGGAATTAAGAGCCTTCTTGTGAGAAAACACTCTTTAATTCTTCCAATCATCTTAGTCTTCTACATGGTCCCTCCTCCATTAGTATTCATAGACTCGATTATAGATGATTGGGATTAGGATATGACAAAGCAATGCGAAGAGGGCCTAGAGTAGCTTAATATTGCAATTGTTGAAGGCTAAGGGGATTTATGGAAGAGAACCTCTTGTTTAGGGATTGGGTCGAGAGAGGAAAAAGGGATGGGCATACAAGGGGATCAAGATTGAGCACATAATATTCCTTGGGTTTCTCAGGCCTAGGGTTATAGTGAGGGAAATCACATATTAGACAAACTTGTGATTGACAGGCAATGCAAGCATTGATGAGGTTTAGATAATGGACGTTTTGATGGTAAAAACCAAGACAAATGGTGGCAATTTGTGCTTTAGGTCCACTATGACACAAAACATAGGGTTAGGTCTAAAGGAGTTACAATGATTGTCAAGGATTAGGAATTTACCAAACCATTAAGAAAATGGTTCCATAGAAGGTCTAAGATCGATATGCAATCCAAGAAATTTAAACCACAAAGGGCAGTGGGATTGAGAAATGTCATCAAGGTTAAAATTAAATCTCCAAGATTGCATGTAGGCCAACAAGCCGACACTATTCCATGTGCCATGCTGAAAATAAACTTGGATCCCAAACCCCAATAAGATTTTTTACCACAAAATCTAACACCTTAGTGCAAAGCTTTCACAAGGCACCCAGACTAGTGGAACATCGAAAGATGTCACCATTGTCACCTGGGCAAAAAATTCATAGTTGTATCAAACTCTCGGAGAATCCAATGTTTGACGAAATCCTTACAAGAGTAAAACTAGTTTTTAAATGAAATTTATACAACTCCAACACATTTCCACATATGATCAGATTGCAGATATTCTCACCAAACCCCTAGTAAAAGGGAAGTTTGTCTACTTCAAAGACAAACTAGGAGTGATGGAGAATACCTCCCTTGTTAAGAGGCAGTGTTGATTTTTGTATCTTCGAGAGGTATTCCCACAAGAGGTCATGGTGCCATGCATGTGGGAATCTTTGTTGGCACTAGATTAACCTTTCGTTTAAGTGAAATCTGTCTTGGAATGAGGCTAGGGCCTCATGGGCAAGTTGATGGGATTTATGGGTTTGTGTTGGGGTTTCACACCCACAAAAAAGAATGCAATATTCTAATTTAATGTTGAGTTTAGAAGAGGTTCCTAAATTCACTCATTAGACTCCTATATAAGGATAGGAGAGATTGTGACAAATGAAGTAGTGGCATTGTGACACAATTGAGATGTCATAAGTGAGTCTGCAATTGTGCTAAGGAGCATGGAAATTTCCGCACCTAGGCAAGGTTGCCTAGGTTTTCTAGTCATCTTATTTTATGTTCTGAGCAGGGTAAAAACATCGCATGTGTGGATGAGATAGGAATTTGCGGAAGGAAGAAACCATATGAGTGGAGAAAATCGTACAAAAATGTTTGTACAAGTTTTTTGTGCATGTACACGGGTTCCAGTGGGAACAATCACATACATACATGAGTTGCAGTGGGACCAATAACATATGTACACGAGTTCTAGTAGGGACATTCGCGTACATTCGTACATGAGCAGGTCCATACAGGCTGACGTCAACAAACCGTACATGTGTTTTGTAGTAGATTTGTGGGAAGAGAAAATTTCCAAGGATTTGTTGAGGTTTGGTTTTCTAATTTTTCTGGTTATTTGGAGGATAAGATTTCCCTCACATTTTGATAAGATGGTATTTGATCTCAATGTGTTTGATCTATCGTGAAACACTTGATTCTCTGAGAGTTTGATACAACTATGATTGTCACAGTGAATCACGGTAGACTCCAACTCTTGACCAAATAACCCAACAAGAACCTTGCAAATTCAAATAGCCTCACAACTTTCCAAACTAGCTGCCATATACTCTGCCTCTGCTGAGCTGAGTGCCATGCAAATCTGTTTCTTATTGTACCAAGAAACTATTGAATATTCTAGGCCAAAGCAAACACTAGAAGTGCTCTTCTTTTCAACTGCACTACCTGCCCAATCTATGTCTAAATATCCATGCAACCTCACTCCACCACCTCTGACATACTTCAGATCAAATCCAACTATACCGCAAAGGTACATGAGCACATGTTTTGTTGCTACCCAATGCACTTGCCTCGACTCCACCATGAACTGACTCAAGGTGTTGAGAACAAAACAAATATTTGGTCTGATATTAGTCAGGTACATCAATGACCCAATCAACTTCCTGTACATTGTGGGATCGACCAATTCTGAATCTGAATCCACCAATGTATTCAAATTTGTGGGCATAGGTGTAGTCATGGACTTATAGTCCATCATCCTGAACCTCTTCAGTATTTCAAATGCATACATCCCATGTCTAAGGAAGATCTCTATTGGCTTCTACCACACCTCTAATCCCAATAAGTAATGCATCAATCTAATGTCCTTCATATCAAAATTTGAAGTCAATTCCTTCTTGCACTTTCTAATGAGCTTCTCAGCTCATGTGAGAAACAAATCATCAACATATAACACCAATATGAATGGATCATTATGAACCTCTAGGAGATATAAGTTAGGGTATGCATCACTTTTGGTGAAGCCTCAAGCTCTACAAATACCCATCAATCCTGGAGTACCATGCTCTAGGTGCATGCTTGAGTCCATAAAAATCCTTCTTCAACTTGCACACTTGAGATTTATCCCATGTACCTCAAAGACTTGAATTTTCTCTATGTATACCTCCTCCTCCATCACACCATTGAGAAATGTTGTCTTCACATCCATCTAATGTATCTTCCTCTTCATAACAAAAGAAAAAAAAATAATCATCCTGATAGAAGTATACCTGGCCACTGGAGCAAATGTATCTTCATAGTCCACTGCCATAACGAGTACCAATGACTTCTGTTGATTCAAGGCTCGATCCCTTTGGCCAAGGGAGAACCTTCCCATCTACAAATTCCACTGCATACCCTCTGTCCTCCATGGTAGAGATAGAAAGTAGGTTCTTCTTTAGTCGAGGTACATAAAATACTTCACTCATCTTGAGAGGCTTTCCATACCTCAGCTGAAACGAAGTTGTGCCAATTCCCTTGACTGCATACTTGGCATTATTACCAAGTTCCACTTGTAATCGTGAGTTCTCCTCTATCAAAGTAGTGAGTGATTTCTATGATATTGTCATTTGAAAAGAAGCTCCATTATCCACCAACCAAGTCTCCATGGTGACCTGCCTAGAACAAAAATCTGCATCGATTGTGTCTCAAGACGATCCCCTTCTCTTCAAATCCTCAACTATGATACCATGTCAATTTTCACATGTGACATTCATATCTGAAAATTGCTTCCTAGTGATCTAACAATAAGCCCTAGTTGTTATCATTGAACAATTTTACACTGAGATAATTGACTGAAAAATATAGTAGTGGAAACAACAAGATCAAAGATAAATCATCAACACATATGAGACACAAAATTTTTGTTCTGCAATTTTGTCAATTTCACAAATTTTGAGGGAAAAAATAAACCCTCCGAGCTGTCACTATTACACCAAAATTTGAGGACAACCTTGTCCTCCAATAACTAGAAAAATCAGAAAACCAAACCTCAGAAAATCCTTGGAAATTTCCTCTGCCTACAAATCTACTGCATACTACCTATATGGTTTGATGATGTCAGCCATACGACTGCTTACATCAACCTATAAAGACTTGTTCCTATCCAAAAACCCTATATGAATGTGTGCGATTATACCTACTAGAACCTGCATACATATACGATTGATCTGACTACAACCTGCGTATGTACGCGATCGTTCCCATTGAAACCCGCGTATATGCACGACAAATCGGTATGGCCACTTTTGTACGATTGGGTCCACTCGTATTGTTTCTTCCTTCTGTGGATGCCTCTCTCCTCCACACGTCCAGTGTGTTTACCCTGCCTAGAACAGAAAATGAGATGACCAGAAACCCTGGGCTAGCTTTCCTAGGTGCAAAAATCTCCTTGCTGAAATTTCCATGCTCCTTGGTACAAGGCCAGACTCACTTATGCCAACTACATAGTGTCACTACTTCATTTGTCACAATCTATCCTCTCCTTTTATAGGAGTCTAATGAGTGAGTTTAGAAAACCCTTATAAAATCAACATTAAATTAAAATATTTTATTCTTCTTTGTGGGTGTGAAACGCCAATACAAACCCATAAATCCCATCAACTTTCCCATGAGCCCCTAGCCTCATTCCAAGGTCGATTTCATTGAAACAAAAGGCTAATTTGGTGCCAATGAAGATTCCCACATTCCTGACACCACAACCTCTTGTGGGAATACCTCTTGAAGCTAAAAAAATCAACTTTCCCGATCTCTTTCAATTACCATGCCTAAAATAAAATTTTCAACACCAAGATCCTTCATATCAAATTTAGAACACAACCAAGTTTTTACCTCAATGATTTCCTTGTTGAAGTCATTTTGTCATCAACGTTTTAAATCCTCAAAATGGATTAATCATCAGGACCAATCGTCGATGATGAATCCGGTTTGAGGATTTGACACGTTAATGACAAAATGACTTCAATTGTGGATAATCCAGAAAACCTCATAGAAAATTCTCACCACGGTAATTTAAAAACAACAATTTCCTTGTTTCCAATGAGCAACACATCATGAACATGCAAATCCACAAAAAGAAAATGATCACCAATTAAAATATACAAAGTGATCAACTTTTCTCCTTGTGAAACCAAGCCACAAAATATAAGTATTAAGCTTTTGATACCACATCCTTGGAGATTGTTCTAACCCATACAAGGACTTTTTCATCTTGCAAATCAACTCTTTCTTTCCCTTCACTACAAAACCTTTTTTCTGTTTCATGTAGATTTCTTCTTCAAGATCCCCATGTAGGAATATTGTCTTTACGTCCATATGTTCTACCTTTAGATCAAAAGCAACAACAATAAACAAAAGAAATTTAATAGAACTCAATTTAGCAACATGAGAAAAATGTCACCAAAATCAATTCTCTCTACTTGGGAATATCCCTTTCCTACTAGGTAAGTTTTATACTTCTCCACCTTTACCTTTCGCATTCAACTTCTTCCTAAACATCGATTTGCTCAAACAAGATTTTTTCTAGCCGACAACTCAACTAGATCCCAGGCCTCATTCTTATCCAAAGCTGCAATTTCTTCAACCATGGTCTTCTTCTATAGTTTATCATCCTTTGAATCCATTGCCTCCCTAATATTTTTTGGATCATCATCAATAATATATAAAGAAAAACTATAAAGAAAATCAAGTGGAGCATACCTTTTTGGTTGTCTTCTTTACCGAACCGATCTTCTCAAATTTGGAGTATGGCGTTCTTCTTCTTCTTTTGATTCATGTTCTTCTATTGAGTCAAATTCTTCACCCTCCAACTTGAACTCTATTGTTTTTGGTTCTTTTTCCTTTGGTATGAATTCCCAATTGGGAACATCTTTAACCTCTCTGAAGACAACATCTTGACTGTAAACAATCTTCTTAGTTATTGGGTTCCAACGTTTATAGCTTTTATACCATCTTTATAACCAATAAACGTACATTTTTTGGCTTTATTATCCATCTTACTCTTGTATTCATTTGGAACATGTACATATGCATCACAATCCAAAACTCTAAGATGTTCAAGAGAGGTTTTTTTTATCAGTCCATACCCCATGCAAAGTTTTGTCCACCAATGTTGATGAGGGTGATTTATTTACCAAGTAACATGTAGTACTTGTTATCGCACAAGTTTTAGGTTGGGAAAAGCCCGACCCAACCACCAAATGGAGACAACTTTGAGAACACCTATTGATTGTCACCTTAGGCAGGTATTCCAATCACTTTAGAGATGATATAATCACCGCAAGGGGGGTATACAAGTGATCCTAGGGGGAAATGAGATGGAAAGTGTGATGTATGAATGGATGCCCCTATAGGTCAAGTTGCTATGTGTGGAGAAGGGCTTGAATAAGATCTTGGTGGTATCCAAGGTTGCCAAGAAGTATTGGACCATGCCAATGCTAAGTGTACCTACCCAAGACACAAGAAAAACAAAGATACAAGCCCAAATATATGACAGATCAACAAGTTGGGCTTGTTATTCCTAATTGCAACAATTAGTAGTAGTATATATCAGCAATGAAAATGATAACGAATGTTGCAAACAAGTTTCCTAAAATTCTATTTGAAAGAGAAAGAGATAAATTAGAAACAACTAGATCAACTCAAGAAAGATAGCATTTGAATTTAGTAATGAAACGAGGCTATTACAAAACTAGTATTGCAGAGTATTATCTAGCCTCATTGGATGTAACAAACTATTTATCAAAACAAGAAAATCAACCACTAAAACTTCCCCAAAATCTACCAAAATATGCGTTAAGCCTAGTAGTTTAAGTGGGCAAACTTTAGGTAAATTTTAGTGGTTGAATTAAGAGTTATTTGAGAAGTTTGATTAGGGTTTCTGCATCCCTAATGGTTGTAGATGAAGTTTTATAACAACAATGAACACTTAGCCAATTGAGACACCCAAGGGGCAATAACAAGTATATAACATCAAGGAAAGAAAACAATTTGAACAAGTTGATTCCTTTGTGATTTCACGTATCCCAATGCAACACAATTATTTCTCCAATGCAAACTATAAATAATTAGTTCCTTACTATTGGGTTCTGGAGTCAAAGAAAGTTAAGACTAGGCTAAGTCCTTGGGGGTGTAAATTCTTGTAATCCCGGAGGCAAGCTAGGTCCACTAGGAAATGCTAAGAGGGTGTAAGCCCTTTTATTTCTCTTAGCAAAACCTTAAGCAACAATATAACCTTGGCTGTATGAGCTTGATCCACAAAGAACCTAGGAGTGTAATCCCTTTTACTCCCTAGGGTTTGTGAAATAAACAAAGGTGAACTTGTAGGGTGTACACCCATGTAGTTCTCCAAACAAACTTGAAATTAATGACCTTTCACAAGCAAATAAATGGATCTTGGGGAGGGTGTATGTCCTTATACTCCTCCAAGGGTTCACCCACTAACAATTATGGAAGAAGAAAGAACTAAATGAAGAATTTACTTACCAATTCCAAATAGATGGAAGATTAAAACCCTAAGTGACCAAGAAAATTCCATCCATAAGCATGAGAAAAAGTCTCCAAGTGTAGCGCACCACTTTTATCCATCAATATCAATAAAAACCATAACAATATCAAAAGAGATATGAAATGCTCCAAGAGTAGTGAAAATTTCAGCTAAGTATCCTTCTCCAGAAGGGAGAGCCATGTCAAAATGAAATAGATATGTCCTCTATTTATACAAAATGTTCTCATCATAGTTTGTCCACATAATTTTAGGGTAAACCACAAGATAGGGGTCAGAAACCCTAATCTTGCCCCTTTACACAAATAATACTAAACAATGCAACTAACATTTAAATTTGCACAAGCAAAACCCTAAATAGGTGACGTCAACCTTCTTTGAGATCATGTTTTGGCACTTGGGCTAAGTCGTTGGGCTTGGCGAAGGGTGTGTTAGGCTTCCAAAAGCAATGTTTCCTCAATCCTTTCCTTTTCATCTTGTCTCAAGACCTCCTTCTTCCAAAATGTGCCATGTGTCCTCATCACCACCTCAAGCCCCTCAAGCATGACGTTAATCCTCTTAAGGTGACATTTTAGGCCTCCAAAGAAAAACGTTTGGCTCGTGAGGGCATGGTGAGGTCATCCAAGGTGTCTTTTAGGCCTCCAAAGCATGTGGTCTTCATCGGGTATGTGAGACCTTGGCATCTAGCCTCTAGACTTGAATCCCCATGGAATCCCAAGCTTGGCTTGTTCCTCCAAAACTATCCACCAAACAAGGACCTTCAAAATAGATGGGTACACCCTCCAAAGATCTCAAGTCAAAATATCAAGGCAAGTGAAAACCACATCTAATAAACAAGGAATATAAAAATGTGCATCAAAATGACCTCACCAAATTAAACAAATTCTCAAAGACCCTATACTTGACCAAGTTTAGGTGTGGGAGGGATGTCATAGAAGTACTAATGGGTAAACCAAAACCCTCAAGTAGGGGATGCTCCCAAGGGTGCCCCTTCAAGGTCATGTCGTGGATGATGAGGTGGATATGGGTTTAGACTTCATAGGTCAATGAGTTTCATGACATACAAGGACTCATATTCTCTTATCTATGAGTACCTTTGTAGAGGGTGTGTTGCACCTTCGTTTTCAATGCATCCTTTTGCCAAGACCATTCGTTGCCTTTAAATTCTCTTAGGACGTTTCCAAGTTGAAGCCATGATGGGGCTTCTACCTAGGCAATAAAAATTGTTCCCACCTTGACTCTACCCTGGTCACATCATTCTTCCCCAAGTTGGGATCACGTGTGGGGCTTCTACCCAAGCATTAAAAACAATGCCCACACATGCTTCTCCCTGGTTCGCATTTTTTATTAGTTATTATTTCATGGGTCCTATCAATTATTATGAGAGACATTTCATTTTCCTCGGGATCCCTGGGTGAGCATCTAGAAGGTTAATGGTTTGAATTTTATCTCTTTCTAGCTACAAGCCTCTAGGCCTTCATCCCCTTCTTCCCATGAAATGAGGTACATTCCCTTCTTGGGTCACTAAATCCAAAGATCCTATAAGAAGGAAATGTGACGAGCGGAAAGTGATAAGTATGATAAAAAATTGTACGGTGACACCTCAAGGGATCCCCAGTTACACCCCTTCCCCAAAAGTTGGCCACTTACTAGGAAGTCGATGACACTCACCAAGGTGAACCTGGGTAAAAAACATAATTTCCAAGCAGTTGTTCTATAATCAAAAGCAATTTTAATACAACATGCTAAATGCCTCAAATATTAGGGTGATTACCTGCCACAATAATTGACTTGTATTGCATGGAGCAAGACCTATGTGCCTTCTAGGAGGTAGTTGGTGTGGTGGATGCGCTGACGATGGATCCAAACTATGGTGACAGAGCGAGCTTCCATATGTGCAAGTCAATAGTGCTAGTCATGTGGTCTCTCAACACTCCATATCTGCAACCTGAGGGCCTCGAGACATCATCTCCTTACTTATCCTACAAAATGGGGATAACAGTATCCACTGCCTCTACCAAGAATTCATATCCTAACCCGACACCATGTGAGCATGCTTCTTTGTTTTTCCATCAACGTCCTATTCATCCTTTATGCAACCCCATTCTGTTGAGGTGTGTATGGAGTAGTTTTTTGCCTTGCTATATTGCACTTCTTACAAAAATTTTCAAATTCATTCCCACAAAATTCTTCACCATTATCTATCCTAAACACCTTTAATTTTTTCTCTGTTTGATTCTCCACAAGAGCCTTAAACTCTTGAAAGTTACCAAAGACCTCAAATAGTTTTTGTAGGAAATAAATACATGTATTCCTCAAGAAATTATCAATGAACGAGACATAGTACACACATTTACATATTAATGGAACATGCACATGTCTAAACACACCATTGTGTACTAACTCTAAGATCCTTTTTTCTCCTGTTGCATCAAATGAGAATTTTAACATCTCGATCTTGCAAGCACATGTTATTGACTTATTCTTTGAGGACACTTCCGTGAAAGGGATTCAGTTTTAGTATATGGTTGTTTCTTCACTTATGGATTCTTATGATGATGTTGATGGATTATCATGTTATGTTATTTGATATCTATGTATTGACAGATGCTATTGACGAGTTTCCCCTAAGTGTGCAGGGCACTTGACAGATTGAGGATTTCATTGGCATCAATGGACCTCCTTGGACTCTGGATCGAGTCAGGGAGTGAATTGTATTGGTTTGGGTATTTTATTTATGCATGTGTGACATATGATCGGGTATATTATAATGTTGTTTATGGATCAATGACAATGTTTCGTTGATGGATGCAGGCTGACGATTGCTTGCTAACCAGACTCACATAAGGAGTAAAGGGGCCATGCACAACAACCATATATCGAGGGAAAGGTGTGGCAGCAACCCTGTCACAACCTACTAGAACTCCCACCATGGCTCGGATGGTAGGTTAACGATTACCTAATTTGAGAGATCCACGATGCCGTGAGGGAAAACTGAGACAGTCGTTCACGAAGATTCTAAGGGGCACGCAATAAGGAAAGGTCCTTATTCCTTAGAGGCTCTTAGTCTCTCACAATGTCACCTAAATGGAGTATTGACTCCAAGGGTTGGACAACTACCAAAACCAGTCAAAGGCGAGTGACACCCTTGGAGCATGTAGTGCTTCTTGAAGGGCACGTCGCATAATTGAAATTTGAATCAAAGGTGAGTGACACCCTTGGAGCACGAAGTGCGTCTTGAAGGGCACGCCACGGTATAAAAAAATAAGTTAATGAATCTAGGTGGCCTAGAAAACTTGAGCGAATGTTAAACCTTAAAATCTTGAGCACCCACCGAATTAATTAATTAACTAAAGAATGAATTTATTAAGTATAATCCCTAAGGCTCTAGGTGTTTGCAAATAAATATTTAACTAAGCCTAAGTCTAAGTGAGTGAGAAGACTAAAAAATAATTTTTTAAATTAAATGATGAGTGGATGAAATAAATCAAATTAAATGAAACCCAAGCTCTGAATTTAAATGGAATTGATATGTGATTTGGCTTGGACTCTCACCCAACATTCCTTGTTATTTTTCTCTGCGTTTTTTACAAATTACCCAACGATTTACTTGCCCTTGATCTGCGATTAGGTTTGGACTATCACACAACATTTCCTTGTTATTCTTCTCTATGTTTTTTCCAGATTACCCATCGATTTACTTTCCCTTGGATCTGCGAATTATATTGGACTATCACCCTTATGGTTTTACTGAATGTTAGCTTTTATCTCTGGCTTTTGCAAACGTTTTTAAAATGCCATCACCACCATGAATTGGTTTTTGGTCTGTAAGCGAAAACCGTTTGGCTCTTGCCAAATGTTTTAAGCTTCTTCACCATCATGAATGGGTTAATAGATACACAATAATTTATTACCTTTGCGTTTTTATGGCACCTTTACACAATAATTTATTACCTCTGTGTTTTTATGGCACCTTCACATAGTGATTTATTACCTCTACATTTTTATGGCACCTTCACACACCATTTGTCTTGTACCCTCTGCATTTTTGGTTTGGAGGATTACAAGCATTGTGAACAATTCATTTCCCAACGAATTGTCTTTTATTCCCTGCATTTTTGTGGAGAGCCTCGACTCCGTGCTATCCTTATTTTCTCAAATAATTTATACAGTAAATCTGTGTGTTTATTTACTTCATTTCCCAATGAATTACCATCAATAATCTCTGCATTTATTTACTTCACATGCCCAACAAATTTTTTCCTCAATTTCTCTGTGTTTTACAAAGCATTCACTGTGATTTTGAAGGATTTATCACCCCAGAAACTATACATAAAGACCTCTGTGTTTTACAATGCATTATATGTGATTTTGAAGGATTTATCACCTCCGTGCCTTCACATTTGTTCCCAGTGACTAGCTTCATTTTTCTCTGTGTTTGGTGTGTTAAATCTCTGGCCCAACGTTCAAGGACTCCACTCAGTGAGTTAATTCTTGTTCTTTGCGTTTGATTGGATTGTACCCTGTGTTTCATTCCTAGCTCAGGGAACACCTTTTAATCCTTGTGAGATTGTCCTTACCTTTGATACCTCTTTACTCATGGGCCTCGATGGCATTACTAAAGGGTCCACTTCCTTACCATTTTTGAGTGTGTATTTGTGCACTACACATTAGAGTAATCAATTCTGATATTTTCATTATACATTACTTCTTATTCCAGTTCTCTTATAAAGAATTACTTAGTCCTCTTTTAACTTGTGTAGATTATGTTATAGATTCCAAGACACACCTTTAAGTGATTCATTTTAAAGTTCGCTACTTTTAGAATGGTGCAATAATGCAGTTAGATTCAATTTGGGGAGCCATCTGTTTATGTTTGACTTTATGACCAATAGGAATGAGATTTGTCCAACTGGTACTACTCACTACTAGTGGAAGTCTGACATGAACGTTAGTAGAGAAACTAATGGATTGTTCATGATCACCTTGGGAGCATACTCTGAGCCTTGGGATCCCAAAAAGAGAGACAAGTGGGATAACTGAATAGTCAATCATGTGGACTCATTGGCATGTTATTTTGAAGTTATTAACTTTCATGTTTAAGGAATTGGAAAACCAATTCGAATTAGATTCCCTATTGCCTTGAAATGATGGTGATGATAGGTCAATTTAGTAATTAAATGTACTTGCACGCCTTTAATAAAGTTGGCATGTGATTTCTTTGTAATTAACCTCATGCGCCCTAAGATTAACATATTATATTACTTCATTTGAACCTTAAAATTAATGGATGATTATTTGCGCCATGATATAAAAACGATGTATGAATGGTAATGTGTGTAGTTTACTTCTTGCGCCACTAAAATGGTAATGTATACATGATTGAGAGTCTAATTTCCCTTGCGCCATGGAGGGTGTTGGTGATTAAGTAATTAGATTTCTATGTGGTATGGACTAATGTTGTTGTATGATTTCCAGTGCTTATATAAATTGCGTGCATTGTAATGATGATGATTTATGTTTAATTCAATATTTGGATCACGCACGCACCTTGGAATAATGTTGGTTATGGTTGAATTTAGTAATTTATTAATCTTGCGCCTTGAATTAATGTTGGTATATGATGAGTTATGTGAATGATTACTCGTGCGCCATGTTTAATTGTAGATTATGATTGATTGATTGATAAAATTGACTATCGTAGATGTTGTTGATTTAGCTAGTTGGTTTGGACTTGATTGTGTTAGCAAGATGTAGACACGTTCTTGTTCCTCAGAACATTCGCCAGCCCTGAGACCTTAAATGGTCAAAATCAATCGAATGAATCCTAGCCTTGAGCATTGCTTATGTGTCTTGTCGGTCCTAACCTTGCAGGGTAGGTTGGACGAGTAGTATCTTTATGTCATCTTTATGTTATCGTTATGTTATCTCATGTTACCCTTGTGTTATCTAATGATTATATTTATATGAAGAGTTGAGCGATTAAAAGTATTGATGATTCTAGTTGATCGTGATGAGATGATATTGCGTCACCATTTATGATGCTTGTTGATTATGTGTCGTTATCTAGCGTGATGATTTGTTGATTTTGTGTCGTTCCTAATTATGTTGATGCGTTGGTTGCGGCGTTATTGATTACGACAATGTATTTCTTGTAATTATTTAATTATGATATCATCGATTATGAGATGCTTGGATTATGTGTTGATGTTAATTCCTAATGCTTTAAATTTTTATTTTTTTTACCTATTGTGCTTCACTTTTCTTAGTAACGGAGGGGCCATTACAACAATCTTACTCAATTTTGTTTACCATAAATTCAATGTTCACAAAAATCAAAATCTAGTGTGCAATCAAACATACCTTTACCATGTAGTGCTCGAAGTCCCTTCCCTCCAATATGTCTTAGTGTTTTATGTCGCAACATTGTCTTTTATCTATAGATGGTAGGGGTTATGTGTTCTTCATTTCCACCTTCAAGGAAAACAAAAATGTTACACTCATTATTGATAATGCTTCTCCAAAAATTGTAAAGAGTTCCATTCTGAACTCCCCCATCAATACCATTGCTCCTCAAACCATTTTGAAAGTTTCCTTTTCAAATATAGTATGTACACCTGCATCACTCATCTTACTTACAAATATCAAGTTTCTAGCTAGCTCTGGAATGTGCAAAACCCCAGGGAGTGTTCTAATCCTTCCATCATTGCGCAACAATGAATTTTCCTTGTCCTATGATTCTGGTTTTCAAGTCATCCCCTAAGAAAACTTCACCTCCATAATACTTTTCGTATTCACAAAACCATTCATTGTCAAGAGTCATATGAAAACAATCTCTTAAATTGATCAACAACACATCATTATCTGCATGTGTGTTTGAAGAAACCATGTACACATCCCCTCCTTCCTGTAAGGAGGTCTTCCCTTCTGTGAAATGAACATCATCAAATGTCTTCCCTCTCTCAACTCTTTTATATCTACAATCCTTCTTGTAATGCCCATTTTTACTACATTTCCTCAAGGATTTTCTTGGATATTTAAATC
>SNQJ01S0055534.1:16836-31738 GCA_010110895.2 Picea sitchensis
TTTCTAATTTGTATGTTCTTGATTATGTTTAGATACAAAGTTGCACAAAATGAACCTTTCCAACATCACAAAACCTAAAGTTAGGATTACAATAATGAGAATTGCAATTTTTTTCATTCAATTTATAACATCATCAAATCTTCCCCATAACTATCTCCCCCTTGCCTCATCCCAAGCCCAAGATAAGGATATGTATCCTTTGTAGAGTTAATGCTAAGAACAATAGTTTTTAAGATGGGTGGGTTGTAGATTTTAACCTTCTACAATATTTTACTGCAAACAGATATTCAATAAAAGAACAAAAAAGATACAATTGACAATACACACATTACACAGAGATTTTTCCCATGGAAACTAAAATTGGATTTACTTGAGTTGCAACTAAAGTCTTGAGTCTAGTTCTATTTTAGTAATGTTGAGTTGCAACTAAAGTCTTGAGTCTAGTTTTATTTTAGAACTAAAGTGTAATGTTGAGTTGCAACTAAAGTCTTGAGTCAAGTTCTATTTTAGAACTAAAGTGTAATGTTGAGCTGCAACTAAAGTCTTAAGTCTAGTTCTAAGTTTGAACTAAAGCATGGCAGTCTCAAGTCTAGTTCTAAGTTTGAACTAATGTGTAAAGCTGAGTTGTAACCAATATCAAGTCTAGTTCTAAGTTCGAACTTAAGCATGAAGCTCAGTTATGTTTAATGCATGCAATCAGGTTACTATTTCGAGCTTCTCCTCTTCCCCTTTTCAACCTATATAAGAAGAAGTTGAACCCTCTGTTCAACACAGTTCTACAACACAGTTTTGAAACATAGTTTTCATATACAAGTTGAGCGTGAAGCAATAGAGGAGAACATCAACGATAAATGTTCAGCATATCAACAAGGTCTTGTAAGTCTTTGTCGGGTCAGAGTCATCTTGGCAAGCTCTTTGAGAGAAAAAAAATCATGGTGGATATTTGTAAGAGATCTTACATTATTAATGCAATAAAGGAATATTGTTTTCTAGTGTTTTTCTCCCTGTATAGGGTTTCCCCAGGGTATATGTGTTGTTGATATGCATGTTTACTTATCTACATAATTATTGTTATTCGATTATGATTTGGAATTGTTGAAATATATTAAGATGGAATCAAAGTATTGAAGAAAATAAAAGAATTAATCTGCATAAGAAATCAAACTCATAATTTAACACTCTCGTCATATGCCTAGAAGATCCACTATCAATTATTCACATGTCATCTTCAATTCTTCATGTTGACTGGTGACTGGTCATGCCTTGATCCAAGACTTCGAATTTGACGCTTCTTCCTTCTCAGAGTTCCAACAGATGTGATGGACTAAGGTGCAGTTGAATATCTTTTTCTTAAATGAGATGTTCCATCATAAGGTGTTGGATCGATGTTTTAGGGTTTCTGCAACTGCTCCTACTAGTAACCCTAGCAACAATGTCTTGGAAGTTGCTCCTTCTAGTAACCCTAGCGGAAGTTCTTCAACGAGATTAGTATCCTAATGGATATGCTTCCTTCTAGCACTTAGACTGAATGAAGGAGGTGTGGGCTCATAACCTGTTAGAATGTGCTTGGTTTACCATAAAAAATATCACTATTGTCACCCAACCATAGGCCAAAGCCACCCTCTGAGCACCTTGACCTTGACAGAGAGAAGAATCCTGGTAGCAGTCCAATAGCTAAGCAAGGATAATGCACCAAGAAATATGTAACCAAAGCTGATCAGAGAGTCCAGCCCAAAAAGATAGAAGCAATAGGCTTCAAAACTGGCAGCAACACCTTCTCCAAAACTTGCGTACAAGACTGCTAGACTACAGTGCGCACAAGTGCCTCTCTGCAATTTTGAGACATATGTGTCAAATGAAGACTAGCGCCCTATATTAATAATAATCCCAGCAGACTGCCTGGGCCGACATCTCTTCTAGGGTTACGTTCACTTCTTTTCTTTCTTCTAGAATATTCTAATCTTGTCAAAGGTCATAATGGARGTTGATGCCTCCCGAAGCTACCATAATATAAAGAAGAACAACTTGCAAGACTAAAGACAGAGTATGCAAGGTGATAATTGATAGTGGGAGCACTGACAACTTAGTATCCAAAGAGATGGTGGAGAAATTGGAGCTGGAGACAACTGCACATCCAAATCCATAGAAAGTCTCATGGTTGCAGAAAGGACACCAGGTAATGGTTACTAAACAATGCTTGGTTGAATTTAAGATAGGAGGATATAGAGATGAAATTCTGTGTGATATTATTCCCATGGACGTATTCCATATTTTGTTGGGAATACCATGGCAATTTGAGACGAATGCCATTCATGATGGGAGGAAGAATACATACACCTTGGAGAATAATGGTAGAAAACACATTTTGTTGCAAATAGAGAAGAATAAAGTGAAGGAGGAATCCACCACAATCATACTTCTCATTAGCAGGAAGGAACTCCTGAAAGAATTCAAGGAAGAACATGAGATGCAGTTTTCTATGGTGAGGAAACCCAAGGTTATCCTTACAAGTACTCCAATGGATGATTTTCCTGAAGAAGTTAAGGAATTGTTGGATAAGTTTGGTGACATACTGGTGGATGAGCTGGCTAACTCATTCCCACCCATCAAAAGTATCAACCATCATATTGACTTGATACCAAGAGCAAGTCTTCCAAACAAAGAAGCATACAAATTGACACCTCGAGAGAATGAGAAAGTGAAGAACCAAGTCCAGGAACTGTTAGACAAGGGTTTCGTCATAGAGAGCTTGAGTCCATGCACAATACCGATTGTGTTGAGTCCAATGAAAGATAGAGGATGGAGAATGTGTACAGAATCAAGAGCCATTAACAATATCACCATCAAGTATAGGTTCCTTTTACCAAGAATGTATGATTTAATGGACTCTCTAAGTGGAGAAAATTTCTTTTCTAAGATAGATTTGAAAAGTGGATATCACCAGATTATAATGAGGGAATGTGATGAGTGGAAAACAACCTTTAAGACAAATGAAGGTTTGTATGAGTGGCTTGTTATTCCATTTGGATTAACAAATGCCCCGAGTACTTTTATGAGGTTGATGAATGAAATAATGAAATATTTTATTGGAAAGTTTGTGGTTGTGTATCTGGATGATATACTAATCTTTATCAGGACTAAAGAGGATCATTTGAGGCACCTAACATTAGTGACGAGGAGATTACAATAGGAGAAGCAGTTGATAAATCTGAAGAAGTCCTCTTTTATGAAGACATAACTCATTTACTTGGGTTTTGTGATCTCTTCAAATGAACTAAAGATGGATCCAAAGAAGGTGAATGCAATCAAAGAATGGTCGTCACCAAGGAGAATGTTTGAAGTAAGAAGCTTCCATCGATTAGCGAGCTTCTATAGGAAGTTCATAAGAGACTTCAATGGAATTTGTGCACCAATCATGAATACAGTAAAGAAGAAGCACAAGTCTTTTAAATGGACAGAGGAGGCCGAGAGGAGCTTCAATATACTAAAGGAGAAAATAACAAAATGACAAATTATGGTCTTGCCAAATTTTGAAAAGATATTTCAGGTGAGATGTGATGCAAGTGGAGTTGCAATTGGAGTAGTTTTGAGCCAGGATAATAGACATGTTGCCTATTTTAGTGAGAATCTAAATGAGACCACGAGAAAATACTCCACGTATGATAAGGAGTTTTATGCCATAATTCAAGACTTGAAGAAATCGAGACATTATCTTGTCCCATAAGAATTTGTCTTATATAGCGATAACCAGGATTTGCAATTCATAACCAGGGAGGAAAAATTGAATCAGAGGCATGGAAAATGGGTTGAGTTGATGAATAATTTTACTTTTGTCATAAAACATATTGTGAGGAACGCTAACAAAGTTGTTGATGCATTAAGTGGGAGATGCTTGATTCTACAGGAATTTCAGATGAAGACCTTGGGGTTTGAACACCTTGAGGACATGTATTGTGATGATATAGACTTCAAGGAAGCATATGAAGCATGTGAAAATCCTGTGCTAAGACACAAAAGCTAGTGGACATTGTAAATGATTCAAGAGGGATTTTTGTTCAAGGGAAATCAATTGTGCATACCAAAATGCTTAATGAGGGATAACCTTTTGAAGGAAAAGCATAGTGGAGGATTGGCTGGACATTTAGGCCATGATAAAACGTTTGCACAGTTGAGTAGTTCATACTATTGGCTAGGTATGAGAAAATAAGCGATAAATTTTGGGAACAAATGTAAAATCTGCCAACATGCAAAAGGAAAAAGATAGAAAACTGAATTGTATCAACCATTTCCAATACCAGAGAGGCCTTGGGATGCAATAAGCATGGATTTCATGTTGGGATTGCCAAGAACGTAAAGAAGATTTGACTCCATATTTTTGGTGGTGGATAGATTTTCAAACATGACACATTTTATCCCATGCTAGAAGACCAGTGATGCAACGCATGTTCCGAATCTGTTCTTTAAGGAAGTTGTGAGACTTCACGGCCTACCCAGAAGCATTGTCCCAGACAAAGACACAAAATTTGTTGGTCAATTTTGGAGAACATTGTGGAAGAAGTTGGGGACAAATTTGTCCTTCAACTCAGCCTATCACCCTCAAACAGATGGACAGACTTAGGTGGTGAGAATTTTTTTTGGAAACTTATTGAGGATTCTGGTCATTGAGCATCATAATAAGTGCGTTCAGATTTTGCCGCAAGCAGACTTTGCATACAATGACTCACCAAATAGGAGCACTGGAAATATCCCATTCCAAATATTGCATGGAATTCAACCAAGGGGAGTATCTGAGTTGAGAGACTTGGAACAAAGTGAGATCAGGAGTGTGGGAGCAAAAGATTTTGCTACAGTAATGCAGAAGCTCCATAGCCAGATCAAAGGATAGTTGCAGAGTTCTAACCGGTAATACAAGCACAGAGATGATTAGCATGGAAAAAAACTTCAATTTGAAGTAGGAGATATGGTTCTGGCACATCTGAGGAAAGAAAGGTTCGTTAGGGGAACATATAACAAGTAAAAAATGAAGAAGATAGGACCATGTAAGATATTGAGGAATTTTGATGCAAACACCTATGAGATTGAGTTGTCAGATGGTGTGGGCATATCGCCCATATTCAATATTTCATACCTGTATCCTTACAGGAAAGATGGCACAAGGGGATTAGAAAATCGAGAGAAGGTCCAGTGGGAGAAACAAATGCCTATAGCAGAAAAACCATAGATGGAGAAGATTGTTGATTAGAGGATTGGTAAAAAGATAACGAGGAAAACCTATTTTGAATATCTAGTCAAGTGGAAGGGACACCCAATAGAGGATGCTAGTTGGGAAAACAAAGCTTCTATACAGAAGCATGGAAAGTCGGTGCAAGAGATCATGAAAAGGACTCCATGAAATTTTTTCAAGGGGAGTATGATGAAGGAGCATCGCTGGCAAGCACACATAGAAAGACCTATCATCATTTAAGAATCTGTACGATACCTCAACACTCGTAGTTTCAGCCGATATTTTGAAATCCGCTTTAACTTAGCGTTGAAAAAATCTTCGAGGCATGTTTGAGCGATTGCGAGCGAAGTGGGAGTTTCCACTTCGGCTATGGAATGCAACTGCACTAAAATAGTTGTAGGATAGGTTGTGATGTAGATGAGTAGCCAGGGGAAACCCTAAGATCCCTCTGATATAAATAAAGGTTTTGTATGCCCAAATGAGGCTGGATGGAGGGTAGATAGTTGCAAGTTAGATAGCTCCAAGTTGGTAGGAGATTTCTGAGGTTTTTTATTATTATTATTATAGTTTTATCCATTTTCACTTTTGAATATAATAGAGGAAAATTGATCCAATGCATGGTGTGTAGACATTGTTCACAACTCTTTGTTATTATGTTTTCATGAGTGAGTGAATGAATTTCATTACGAGCGAATGGAACTGTGAATGTTGGGATAAGTTTCAATTGTTTCACTTCTGTTGAAGTGGTGCAAGTTGTGCACAAAGAACGCAAGTGCGTTAACGAGATATTTTTTGATTTAGAAGCTCAGAAGAGATAGGATGAAAATTTCCCTTTGCAAGGAGTGCGAAGAGATTGTTGCATAGCATGCATAATCATCTACAAGAATCCAAAAACTTGTGTAAAGATATGGTGAAAGGAGTGCACAAATCCAAGGTTGGACTAAGTTTCGAAGGGACTTTGCAAGAAGTCGAAGAACTAGGAAAGGAAAATGCCACGAGGGAAAGACAAATTTATGTTTGATAAATACTTAGAATATGAGTTATTGAAACCCTGGAGATGCAAGGAGTGCGCGGGAGGTCAAAGTCTCCATAAGACCTAGATCAGGAGGAATAACACTTTTCATAAGTGTTAATGAGATCCAAGAACCGAACTCATAGGAAGGACAAAGAACGAAGCCTTTGAATCCTTCGAAAATATTCTAAGTCGAAAGAAAGCAGAATCTTGGGGGGAAGATATGCACCGCCCGATCAACGTCCAAACAACATGGAGAAAGTGCAGAGGATGAAGGATGTCAGTCATACAGTCTGAGAACTAGAGAATAATAGCCATTCAATAGAGGTAGAGTGCACTAGCAATAAAGATTTGAAGGAAAACAGAAGGAACAAGGTTACAAATTTCCAAAATCATCGGGACCGTCCATCGTCAAGGAGGACATGTTACTAGAGATCAACGTTTTGCTGAGTCATGACTCAAAGGAGTCAAAGGTTGAGTCGTGAAAATTCACGAAACGTGAAACCCCGACTTGATCTGAGTCATTGAGAAAAGGAGAGATCTGGATCGTCGATCCAGTGCCATCACAAGTTCGGCTATCGGGAGAATGGAGGCAAGTAGCACTCCCAAAGTTGCGAAATGAGAAACATCGATTTGATCGTAGTCGTCGATCAAAGAGAGACCTGGACCGTCGATCAACGGTCATCATGATTTTGTCTATCATGGAGATGAAGATAATAGGGCTCCTAGGGTTGGGAAACATGAAATCGTGACGTGCCTTTCACTCAAGCCCATGGTCACCCCCAGTGGTCATGGAGAGAGAGGGGATAGCATGCACATGCAAACACCCAGGTGACTCACATGCAAAGACCTGATACGCGAAGTCGCAACATGCATTTTGATCAGGAAAGTGGTCACAATCATGGTCACGTAAATGAAAGGGCTTAGCCAGAGAGGAGCTAGTGCCTGTTTGGTATCAAGGTTTGAACGACACTCAAGAAGGACCCGCGGGTCTCATACGACCTATGTCTTTGGAGAAGGGACTTGTGTAAGTGGGTTTGAGGTCCAGCAGAGACTCGAAGAGTTATCCAGACTCAATTTCTTGATCGATCCTAAACCGGGAGGTCACACAACCCTTATGAGATAAGGGGGGTCTCCATCAATTACTCATTCCAACATACAATTCTTATAATATCAACTAATTGTAGGGAAGAGAATAATGACATGCATATCAGTACATTCTCCATGTTGATAATTACAATTGTTCCTTGATATGAACCAAGCCAATTCAATATGATTTCCTAGTATTACATAATAGAGGTTGAATTATTCCCTCTGCAACATAAATATGTCTATGCTTTTCAGGTTACACATATGCATTCCCTGGACACCCTACACCATATTCCCTCAAAGATCAATCATACCCTAGAAAGGTGGTAATTGGTGGTTTGAGGATTCATCCATGGTGCTTGAGCATGAAAAGCAAGGTTTAGCATTGTGGGCTCTAGTTTCCCTCCCTTGACTATGGTCCAGGACCATAGACCCATCCATGGTTCCCAAGACCTTGCAATGGCTCCCATATTCATTTCAGATGGCAACGACTCCCTAAAGAGGTTTTTTTTTATGCTTTCTATGTGTTGTTCATGGTGATGAAGCTTGAGAAGGTTCAATTAAAGATTGAAGTTATTGTTTCCTCGTATTCCCCTCTAACCATAATTGTGCCTCAAGATCCATTTCCAATGCACAAAACCTATTCATAACACATATATCCCAGTTAGAGGCCAAAGACCACCTACAAAGTTCCCATGTGTTGATTTGAGAATTTTTCCAAGGCTCTTAAGCTCAAAAATCTTCAACAAGACCCCAAGGCACTTGTTCATTATTTGATTATGGTCAAGGCCCCATTAGCCACCCATAATGTGCATAACTTCCTAATGGTGTCCATATCAAACATGAAGTCCAATGCTGATCCAGGTGGATATTGGTGTCCACCCGCCTATTCCACTTGGACCCACTCCACTGTTTCGTTCAATTTTTCAGTTTCCTTAATTGTAGCACAATTTACTATTTTTAGCAGTTTTTCATGTCCCAAACTTACGGAGCTATTTTGAGGCTCTAAACGACATTTTTTTGGCAAAAATGCTCCGACAAATAGAATTCTATCTCAGGAGGAAATGGAGTTCCTTGACATCTCCTCGCTTGGTGAGGCATACCAGTATGCTGCCAAGATTGAGAAGAAGTTCAAACAAAAGAAACGAGACTTTGGGTCTTCTAATCAGAAGAAAGGGAAAGGTACCCCTGAACTGCCAAACAAAGGACCAAGCCAAGGCGGGGCAGCCGAGGACAACTCACCAAATCCACAAGAAAAGAACAACATCACGAAGCCAAAAAATGACACGAGGAAGTGGTGTGAGTTCCATAAGAGATTCACTCACAACACAAGTGAGTGTTGGGCCAAGAAGTCACTGGTAGCCGAGTTGAAGGATTCTAAATTAGATGTAGGTTCTGACTCTGAATTAGAACCTGACAAGGGGAATAATAGGGGGAAGAATATTATCGATGCAGATCCAAACGCCATTGTTTCCCCCACGAAGATCCAGAATAAGGAACAAAAAAATATAGAGGAGGTGGGGCACCTCTTCCATTCCCAGATGTGGCTAAAGGGTTCCCCGTTGTAGTTCATTGTCGACAGCGAGAGCCAGAAGAACCTCATCTCAGTAGAGTTCATGAAACAGATTGGCTTGCTGACCAAAACACACTCGCAACCATACACCATCGGGTGGCTGCAGCAAGGATGGGACCTTTGCATAAGACAACAATGTCGCCTTCCATACAACATAAATCCCTTCACAAATGAGGTATTATGTGACATTTCTCCTCTTGATGTTTTTGATGTATTACTACGCCAACCATACTTGTGGAAGTGACATGTTGTGTATGAGTCCAGGCCTCATGCTGTTATTATTACTTTGGGAAATAATATGTACAGGATACCGAAAATAGAACCCCCTACAACCATCTCTTTGGTTATTTAAAAACAATGCAGTAAGCTCATTACCAAAACCAGGAAATTTGTTTTCCTGATGATCCGCCCTTAGGGAAAGAATAATAATGTGGCCACGACCTCCATACAGGGCCCATCTGCACGCTAGCAACAGATGGATAAGGTCATGGAGGAGTATGAGGACATATTCACCTCCCNCCCTATAGGGGTGCCTCTACATTGTCAGGTCAAGCACCCCATATATCTAACCCTAGGTGCACCGCTTCCCAATGGACCAATCTATCGGTGCTCTGTTCCAGAGAATGAAAAAATGAAAAGGTAGATTCGAGATCTGTTGCAGAAAGGTCACATCCGGTAAAGTTCATCGCCCTGTGGGAGCCCGATTTTGTTGGTGCAGAAGAAGGATGGGACTTGGATACTCTGCATTGACTATTGGGCACTGAACAAGATCACTGTCCAGAATAATTACCTGATCCCATGGATTGATGACTCTGATGTGTGGAAGACTGACTTCAAATCTAAGGAGGTCATTTTCGAATGGTTGGTCATGCCTTTCGGGTTGACAAATGCCCCTGCAACCTTCATGAGAGTAATGGACGACATCTTGCGACCAGTCACCAACTCATTTTTAGTGGTGTACATGGATGACATTTTGATCTTCAACTAGACTTGGGAAGAGCACCTCCACCACATCCGACAAGTCCTCCAAACACTATGGCAACACAAGTTGTGTGCCAATTTGGAGAAGTGAACGTTTAGCATGACCTAGGGTCAATATATGGGATACATTATTGATGAGCAGGGGGTTCATGTGGATCCAACAAAGATCCAATTCATTTAGGATTGGCCAGCCCCAACCACCCTAACAAAGCTCCGCGTATTTTTGGATCTTGCTAATTTATACCGCAGGTTTGTGTTGGGATTCTCTCATATCACATGGACCTTGAGTCAAGTCACCAAGGGAAGAGAGAAAGAAAAATTATCTTGGTTTGAATCGAAACAAAATCCATTCAACGATTTGAATCATCGCCTCTGCTCTGCACCAGTGCTCACATTACCAGACTTGCAACAACCATTTGAGATCAAGACAGATGCCTTCGACTATGATATTGGGGCAATCCTTACTCAATAGGGGCATCCAGTGGCATATCACAGTGAGACACTTTCTGACACAGTCCAGAAGTATCCCACTTATGACAAAGAGATGTATTCCATTGTGCAGGCTTGTCGACAATGGAAGAATTACATTTTTGGAAAGGAAACAATCATCCACATAGACCACCGACCCTTGCACTTCATACAGACACAAAGGAAGTTGCAGAACGATCGCCATAAGAAATGGTCCACATACCTACAATAGTTTCATTTGAACATTAAGTACAATAAAAGAATCACCGATAATGTTGCACACTGCCTCAACCGACCCCCTATCATGGCGCTAACCACGATGCTCAACTCTTTTGGGAACGATACTTTTGATTGGCCTCTTCTCTACAAAAGTGATCCAGAATTTGGCCACACATACAATACGCTCTTGGAGGGAAGCAAGTTCCTAATTTTCACCTCCAGTATGCCCTGCTATGTCAGCTCAGACATATTTGTGTTCCTTCAAGAAAGCATGTGAAGATGATTTGGGAGGCGCATTACAGTTGGGTCGCTAGGCATTTCGTGGTCGAGAAAACCATGGCAGTACTACAAAAGTATTTCTATTGGTCGAACCTTTGACAGGATGTCGGGAAATACATCAAGTCCTGCACTACTTGCGCCATTGCCAAACCAACCATTAAGAAGCAAGGCCTCTATATAATCCATTTCCATGGATTACATGTCGATCCTTCCTTGTAATAAGCATGGAAATGACTTTGTTTTTCTGGTCATCGATAGATTCTAAGAGATGTCCATTATGATGGCCTGGAAGAAGAATATCACAACAGAAGCTATTGCTAAACTCTTCTTTGAACGAGTGTGGGTACACTTTGGGATCCCACAGTCTATCATCTCAGATTGGGATAGAAGGTTCCTTGGTACATTTTGGTCCAGCCTCTAGTCGATGCTAGACACCAAGCTCACCAAGTCCACAATTTTCTATCTACAAACTGATGGCCAGATAGAGGTCATCAACCGGATGATTGTACACATTTTGCGCATGTACAACTCAAAGCATCCACACACATGGGATGAGATCCTCCCCTATGTACAACACAACTACAACCAAGCTCTCCATAGCTCAACCAACCACAACCCCTTTGAGGTGGGCTTGGGATTCTAGCCACTATGTCCCATTGAGGTAACCATGCCATTTGGGGCTACTCAGGAAGATTCAACCCATGTCCAGTCTGAGGTTGACAACGAAAATAGCTTCATTGAGAACATTCAACACATCTTCCAACAGGTTCATGACATCTTGGACATAACCAATGATAAGTACAAGCAATGACATGATCAAAATCGGGTGCCACACAACTTCCAAGTGGACAACAAAGTATGGCTACATTTGCAAAAGGAGTGCCTCGCTCGACCCTACCGCAAGATTCACCCGCTCCGATATGGTCCATACACCATCACCAAGGATGTAGGGGGCAATGCCTTTGATCTCAATATTCCACCATTCCTTGGTTTGCACCCATTGTTCAATGTGGACCGCCTTCAACCCTACTTTCCACCTCTACTGGACACATCCGACATGGCTGAACAACTCACACCAACAGAGTTAAACCCATATTGCATGGAACAAGCCACAACTGATTCGTCTATATGGAGTTGTCAAAGCAAACCAACTCCTTCACTAGGGCAAGTGGCTCACTAAGGACCAAGTTCAGCAAAAGTTTCCTCATCTCATGGAGGAACTTAACGCAATGGGGACCATTGATTCCTAAGAGGGGAGGAATGATTGAGGTGGATATTGGTGGCCACCCACCTATTCCACTTGGACCGACACCATTGTTTCTTTCAGTTTTTTAATTCCCTTAATTGTAGCACAATTTACTATTTTTAGTAGTTTTTCGAGTCCCAAACTTCCGGAGCCGTTTTGAGGCCCTAAACAATGTTTTTTGAACATGATTCCTCCGACAAATATGAGTTTGTTTCACACTCAATATTCATTGTCATAAGTGTAGTCCTTGGATAGATATTTCTAACGATGTATCATGTGCGTGAAATGGAGATAGTATGCCAAAGTTACGACACCGAGAAATTGATGTACCAATTTACCCCAACGGGGCCTATATTCTAGCGTTCCTTCTCCAAGGGTTAGGTTTTTTTATGTTTAGGGTTTTCCATTGTCTCTCAATAATATATAGGCCTTTGAGACACATTGTAACATAGAGTTCAGAGGCCGGTAGATGCCACATATCTTCTTAGAGATAAGCTACCAGTGCCCGAGCTATTTTATTTCCATTATGTCTGTAAGCATATTTCAATCATTTGTTGTTAATGAAATGAAGTTTTACTTCCGCTGCATCTATGTGTTTATGTGTATTTATGTATTTCATTGTATGTGTATTTCTATATTTCATTGTGTTCTTGCATAAATCCGGATCAAACACCTCCTAGAGATATATGGTTCCATATTATTTTTCATAGCTCTTGATTCCGAGAAGATTTGGTTACGGTTTAAGAACCTTGTTTGCCTCCCTTAATGTTGGTTAGACCTTTAGACCATTTCTAGTGCTCAAACTCTATTCCTGGCATCCATTTCCATCTAGTAAAGGGACCCTACAAGGATCTCATTCTAATTTTACTAATTTAATTACTGCTTTTCCAAATTAGTGAATGGACAAGGGGATCTCATACACCAATTTGGTGTGTCAATTGACCGTTAAAGTTCAAAGTGATTTATTTACTAATTTTTCACTGGAGTGGTGAGATTTAGAATGTACCTATTACCATACACTTTGTTTACAAGTTTTTTTGAATCGTTGCATATGTCAAAGAGTCTTGAAGGTCTGAAAACGGATCTCCAAGGTATAACAAGAGCTGTTAAGGGCATAGCCATTCCCGTCGTTTGAATGCAAGTAATAAAGGATAAACTTCATTAAAGTAACATGGAAAACTACATCAAACTACATATCATATGGAAAGCTGCATCGTGTCATTATAATGTCGAATTTCTAACATAGATGTGATCTGCTTTTTCAATCGAGGATTATGAAAAAACTAACCTCATGGAGCATTTTTATTCTCAACTCAAACCAAGTTTGCCCGACTAATCACAAGCTGCAATGCTGGAATCGGATAGAGACCGTTCATGAACATGACCACCAGCAGATCCTTCTGGATTTGAAGTTAATCGTTGCAGATATTAGGAGGTGCCGATCACATTCTTTGGATCAGCCGAATGAGATTGCTTGCACTGAGCAATCGCTTCTTCGACGCAATTCTCCATGTCCAAATTCTGAATTTCAATGTTTCTTTTCAGAAATGCACCGCTGTGGGTGGCGGATTCATGGCTTGGAGAACTAGATGAATTTAAATTGGGTTTATGTATCAATAGAGATTCTTTAATAAATGAGAAGCTCCCAAAGAAGCACTTACGGTGAGTCGCATGTGATTTTTCTCCAGGAATGCTTTTATGGACCTCTGCAGCATCCTTATCATCATAGCTCTCCTTTTGAATATTTATACTAGTATGAGGATGATGGCCACAGGCCCCTCTGGCCTTTGAGAGAAGAGATCTTATAAATGCTTTCGGAGCTTTCAACTTATAGATGAGGGCTGATTGTTGTGAGTAGGTAGAATCCACTAGCTTCTTAGACTGTCTACGATCCGATACCGATGGAGAGCCATTTCTGTAAGTTTCATTCAATTCCTTGGGAACTTTATAAGGACTACCATTTGAGGTTTTACAAGGAGTATGGAACCCTAATTCCTCGCAATATCTGTTAATACTAGAACAATTGCTAGAAATATTCTTATAAGGAGTAACATCCGAGCACTCGCAATTAGTCTGAAACCCTCATTTCTCGCAATCTCTATCAATACCGGAACAGTATCTAGAAATATTCTTCCTATTTCCAATGTTTGCGGTTCGGTTAGAGTCCTGGAGTATGCTTTCCATACATTTTGCTGAGATGATCTGATTTGAGAACATACCATTTTTTCCAATTTCTCCACCATCTGAATACGAAGAGGGACATGGAGAGGAAACAATCGGCCTTTATAAAAGAGCTCGTCTGCGGGAGACCCAATGGAATCCAGCTCTACTATGACATGCTATATTCGTTTTTTATAACACGTTTTTATTGTAACCCGGTACAACAAGTGAGAGAGTGGGTGGATACATTTATTAAATTATAAATATAAATATTGATCATAATAATCCATTGAGAGTGATTAATAATTCATTTGAAAGTTGTGAGTTAAGAGTTTAATTTTTCGTTGGCTATATGACTATTTTATTATTATTTGGTAATAGATATATGTATATTTATTTTATGCTGATTATTTTCTTATTATTTATATATGTATATTTATTTTATGGAATTGGTTAACTCGGGAGCAAACAAATGTGCTTTTCATGGAAAAAAAAATGGGCCTCAATATGGCTAGATTTTTTTGATTGGTTGTAAATTTAAAAACTAGGAGGATCTGTTCCAAGGTAAAGAAGATTGCTCCATAGTTATCTCACTCCTTTATTTTATATATATATATTTATATATATATATATATATATATATATATATAT
>SNQJ01S0055534.1:31764-44299 GCA_010110895.2 Picea sitchensis
TTTATATTATGTGTTTAATATAATATTAATTAGACAATTAGTTTTAGTATTTTCTCAATTTTATTTGTTTTTTTGTAATGGATAAAATGTTCTGATTGGAAGTTTTGTAAACTCACAAACAATTTAATTTCAATTAAAAAATAATTGAAAATTAATAAATTATTAAGTATAACTCTAATTTAATCTAATATTAATATTTATAAGTTGTTAAATTTACCTAAGTTCATGTTTCTTTGAAGATAACTAGTTTACCTCCCATTGATAAGGGATTATGTGCAATTTCCTTGTTGTTTTAGGAGTATGTTGGTCTATTACTTTGTATTTGATGTTTATGTATATTGTTTAACATGGCCTCCATTATGGGTAAGAATTCCTAACCTTGTCCCCTCGATTATGGGCAACACTCCTTAACATTCTCGATGGAAGGCTATTACATCTATAATTTCATGATTGCAATGGGAAAACATCTATGTAAACAATTACCCAAATCATAATAACTAATACTTAATCATATGTAAGTCTTATCATTAAATGTTCACAATTACTCATTCCAACATACAATNTTTATATTATGTGTTTAATATAATATTAATTAGACAATTAGTTTTAGTATTTTCTCAATTTTATTTGTTTTTTTGTAATGGATAAAATGTTCTGATTGGAAGTTTTGTAAACTCACAAACAATTTAATTTCAATTAAAAAATAATTGAAAATTAATAAATTATTAAGTATAACTCTAATTTAATCTAATATTAATATTTATAAGTTGTTAAATTTACCTAAGTTCATGTTTCTTTGAAGATAACTAGTTTACCTCCCATTGATAAGGGATTATGTGCAATTTCCTTGTTGTTTTAGGAGTATGTTGGTCTATTACTTTGTATTTGATGTTTATGTATATTGTTTAACATGGCCTCCATTATGGGTAAGAATTCCTAACCTTGTCCCCTCGATTATGGGCAACACTCCTTAACATTCTCGATGGAAGGCTATTACATCTATAATTTCATGATTGCAATGGGAAAACATCTATGTAAACAATTACCCAAATCATAATAACTAATACTTAATCATATGTAAGTCTTATCATTAAATGTTCACAATTACTCATTCCAACATACAATTATTACAATATCAACTAATTATAGGGAAGAACATAATGGCATACATATCAATACGTTCTCCATGTTGATAATTACAATTGTTCCTTGATATGTACCAAGACAATTCTATATAATTTCCTAGGATTACATAACAGAGGTTGAATTATTCCCTCTGCAACATAAATATGGCTATGCCTTTGAGGCTACACATATGCATTCCCTATACATCCTACAACATATTCCCTCAAACATCAATCCTACCCTAGAAAGGTGATAATTGGTGGTTTGAGGATTCATCGATGGTGCTTTAGCATGAAAATAAAGGCTTAGGGTTGTGGGCTCTCGTTTCCCTCCCTTGAATATGGTCGAGGACCATAGACCCATCCATGATTCCCAAGACCCTGCAATGGCTCCCATATTAGTTTCAGATGGCAATGACTCCCTATATAGGGATTTTTTATGCTTTTTATGTGTTGTTCATGGTGATGAATTTTGAGAAGGTTCAATTAAGGATTGAAGTTATTGTTTCCTTGTCTTCCCCTCTAACCATAATTATGCCTCAAGATCCATTTCCAATGGAAAAAACCTATTCATAACACCTATATCCCAGTTAGAGGCCAAAGACCACCTAAAAAGTTCCCATGTGTTGGTTTGAGAATTTTTCCAAGGCTCTTAAGCTCAAAAATATTCAACAAGATCCCAAGCAAATTGTCCATTATTTTATGATGGTCAAGGCCCCATTACCCATCCATAATGTGCATAACCTCCTAATGGTGTGCATATCCAACATGAATACGCAACGCCTCCTAGAGATAGATGCTTCCATATTGTTTTTCATATCTCTTGATTCCGAGAAGATTTGGCTAGGATTTAAGAACTTTGTTTTCCTCTCTTAATGTTGGTTATACCTTTAGATCATTTATAGTGCTCAAAATATATGCATGGCATCCATATCCCTCTAGGAGGCCAAAGGGACCCTACAAGGATCTCATGTGGTGGTTTTAGGATGCATTCATGGTGCTTGAGCCCAATAAGTTATGATTAAGTCATGTGATTGTGGTTTCCCTCCTCCAATCATTTTAAGGGCTTGAGGTTGTGCCTTCCCTTCTCCAACCATGGTCAAGGTCTTGATACCCATATGTGGTGTGCAAAAAATCTTAATGATGTACATATCCAAGTCATATGCCAAAGAGCCCCTAGCAAGGTCGTGTGTCATGGCTTATAGGTGTTGTTCACCATGCTTGAGCTTGACAAAGGTCAATTAGTGTTTAAGGTTGTTGTCTCCTCTCTTGACCATATTTAGGCCTTAAGACCCATTTCAAATGAACAAAACCTACCTATAGACCCGATATTGCACTAGGAAGCCTATAAGGAATCCATGTAAAGGATTTGTGTGTTGGTTTGAGGAACCAAATAAAAAAAAAATTATTAGGGACATTCATCTCTTTCTCTTCAAACAACTTATCTCGAAAGACCTACTATAATTATAAGTAGGTAGTTGTCCTCACTATTAAATTTTTCAAGGTTTATGTTTCCACTTATCAACATAATTAACTACCATTATAAAAAAAATTATCTCTGGGTTATTTCCTACTGCACAGTAATCATATACTTAAAGGGCCAAAGGTAACTTCGCTATACCCCAACCTCTCAGACTACCAACATATCTAAATAAGAATAATGGTTAGTAAAACCCCACTAACATTATGATCCTATCCGTATATCTATCTATATATATGTATACATATTAACGTTAGATTTAAAGGGGAAGAACCCCACTCGAATTACATAAAATCTTTAAGCATAGACAATACCCATATCATACAAGACTAAACAAAGTTGATATTAAAACATAGATTGCGTACTTAAAAATTAAGGTTCAGTACATCTATCGCAGACTTAAAACCTTATGTCTATAGGCACTCTGGGCACTTCTCATTTTACGGGCGCTAGCTCCTCTTCACTAGCCCCTTCGTTCATATGTCCTTGGGTTGTGCCCTTGTGCTAATGCAGGATTCTGGGCATGAGAAAGAGTGGTTTCAACCAATCCACTTTTCTCCCCGCAATCCTCCTCCAGCTGACACGTACCCCATTGCCAAAATAGTGGTGGAAATTGTAACCCACTCATGGAAGAATATCCTCCACGCAAGTTCTGGCTCCACAATCCTCCCTGTCCATTTATCTCGTGCCTCTTAGCACTGCTTCCAAACATCGATTGTTATCAAATTCCGTTCCTCCCTTATTTTCTTTTTCCATGCCTCTCCCCAGATTCCCACGATCTGTCGACACGTACCTCTCCTCTAGATCAACTTCTATCGTTGACTCCACCTTTCCGGCCTCCAGGAGTTTCAACTCTCAACTCCACTCTCCTTTGCATACCAATATCCAGGAGTGGGAGATGTATTTCCATATGTCCCCTTGAATCCACGACTAGGATCTCCTCCATGGATAGGACCTTCGAGGATCTCAAATCTCAAGTCCTTTTTTCTTCTCCCTAAATATACCAAATCGTGCCATGTTTCCTCTTACATCATATGACCTAGAATTACTTCGGGTCCTTGCCTGGAGTCTACAGATATCCACCATGTATCCTCTCCGGATATATAGGTTCAGATTCACTTCGGGTGATTTGACGACTCATATCTGTTCCGGCTCTCCAGACTTACGAGATCTCAAATATCAATCTCTCGTCCCTATTGATTGGATATATCCCAGAGTTCTAGATCTAACGCCACGTGTCCTCCTTTGCATCGACGACCCTCATTGTTTCTGGGACTACAACCTTCGACGATTTAAAATATCAATAGCCACGAGTCTCCGGAGTGAATCCTTCTGGAGTCCATGATTTGGTGACACCTATTCGACCTAGATAAATGAATAACGTTCTCTCCCATTATTCGGGCTTCGGCTGTTTCAATTCTCAAACTGAAACTACAGTGTAATTTTCTCTAGAGCTCGTGATCTGGTGACAAGTGTCCCCTCGCAAATTGACAACTCTCACCTCTTCAGCTCTCCGGGCTTCGGCTGTTTCAACACCTCAACTTCTGACTCCTTCTCGATCTTCCAACCCATTGACACATATCCTCTATGGATACAATGATCTAGACTCTTCTTTCGCAAATTGGGATTTCGTGACTTGTGACTTCCACATGAACACTTCCTCCACATTCTCGACTTCCGAAATGCCAATATTTTCGGCGCACCCAAATTAGACGACTCAAATTTCTCTGGATCTAACAGTTCATATATTCCCTTCGCGTATCGAGAATTCTCATTTTGTGAATTTGGATGGTCGCTCACTTCCCTCGTCCCGATCCTTGATATCTCAAAATTATCCTTGGACAATTGACAGTCCAGATCTCTCCTTGATCAACGACTCGGATTAAATCGTGATTTTGCGTTTCGTGAATCCTCACGACTCTTCCCTTTGACCTTTACACTTTGTGAGTCGGAAAATATCTGATCTCTTGCCACATATCCCCTTTCTATGGAAGGTCTCGATGATTTCAGGACTTCATGTTTCGTGGTTTCGCAGATTTCACTCTACTTCTTCCAAATCTTCTGGTTATGAAATTCCAATAATTCCTCGCGACTAACCAGTGCACTACTTCTCTGAGATATAATGGCTTGAAAGATTTCGGCTTCTCCTGAATGGATCTTAACCCTTGATCTTCCTTTGATTACCTCAAATTTTTTCGGTTCACCTTTAGGGAGTTGAACTCTTCAAGACATAGACACTTTTCTAAGTGTTTCCTCTTGAGACTTAAAACCACTATTCCTCCTGAGATTTATTTTCTCTTTCTTCCCTAAATTGGTATATTTCAAACATTTTGAAGGCTATGCCTTCCAAATTTCTCTGAAACCCCTACTAGAGACAATTTCCCTAAATAATAGTTATGATCGGAAGTGTTATGTAGAGTTTGAAGACTCATTTAAATACTGGACCGACTCTGTAATAGGTAACATGTTTATGTATCTAAATCCCTGGACATTTGCTCCTGAGATTAAAAGGAAGAGAACTATTATAATCAACACAGTCATTTAAAAAGGAAAATACATGTAAAAATCGAGAAATAGCTTTATGTGTAATAGATGTTCATGTAGCTCAGAAAATCTGTATAGGTAACAACACATATAGATATATATTTCAATTCCGATATTCACTCAAAATTGTTTTTGGTAATTGCTCAATTTAAAAATTTATTAATATCAGTCACAGATCGATTTGATAATTACTTTCCTATTGTAGACCATAGATTATATCACATTAATAGGAACTTTCACACTTTCATCTACAACAATACACACAATAGTTTTCTATACACTTATCAACAGTTAGCACATACAACAGTGTTTCTTGGCTCTAATCAATGCATAAATTCAAGGATAGAGGCTTATTCAATAATTCATTTCCTTCTACCCAACCAATAGTTGTATACTAAAAGTCATTCACCAATATAACACTTAACCATAACTAAGTAAATGCATTCTACCAATTATTAATCAATAGAACATTCATCCACGGAAGAGTAGAAGAACATATCTGAATAAATTATTGGAACAACAAATGGAACAACCAAGTTCCACCCAACCATAGAATAGAAAAACCAAAACTACTTGTTTCGTTCACCCCCTAGTCTGACCATGAATCCATGAGAGTGAACCTCAAAACTCTTCTTTCATTGTAGTCTTCTTTCATATCTTGATTTTCCTTGCCTCACACTTGAAATTAGCGCTCATAACAACAAGTGACGTGATTTTCCAAATCTCAAGATCTCCTTGCCTCACGCTAAGAATTAGTGATCATAAAAGAAAGTGATCTTATATTTCCTCACATACTAGGCAATGCCTTGCCTCCTCCCATATGCTATATATGCAATAGCATCTTGTGCCTAGGTCTCTTCACCTTGGGAATTTTCCCAGCTTTACAAATCCTTGATTTTCAGGGGCTACCAATGGCCAAATTCCTGATTTTCCACTTTTAAAATTCATCCCTGAGGTAGCTCAAGCATGTTCCCCACTCATGCAGTCATGGTCAGCTGATTTAAACCTGGTTGTTCCATTTGTCTTGTTGATTAAGGTTGGTTGTAATTGATGTCAACCCTTGAAGAAAGCCCCATAGAACAAAGGTTTGGGTAATGGACCCAATATTGTTTGATGTAAATATGACTCATTATTGTTTTGTCATGGTTGAAAAGAACTAAATATGGATGAACTCCAAAGTGGTCCCCTTATGGTGAAATCCATCACGGGAAGACACTTTGTGGAGTAAGAGAATGCATGCTTAGTTGTGGAATAATGAGATGAAGGAAAGTGAATTTATCAAGGAAAATATCCTATATGGATAGTGCTTGTCATGTCATTTTTGTTGGTATGTGGAACATCACATAATTCCTCATGGTTAGAGAGTTATGGCCATGAGAAGTTGGAGACCCCAGGTTTGGGTAATGGACCCAAGTTTGTTTGATAGGTAACAGTATGAGTTATGATATATTTTCAGCAATATTGTTTGATGTAAATATGACTCATTATTGTTTTGTCATGGTTGAAAAGAACTAAATATAGATGAACTCCAGTGGTCCCCTTATGGTGAAATCCATCACGGGAAGACACTTTTGTGGAGTAAGAGAATGCATGCTTAGTTGTGGAATAATGAGATGAAGGGAAAGTGAATTTATCAAGAAAATATCCTATATGATAGTGCTTGTCATGTCATTTTGTTGGTATGTGGAACATCACATAATTCCTCGGTTAGAGTTATGGCCATGAGAAGTTGGAGACCCCAGTTTGGGTAATGGACCCAAGTTTGTTTGATAGGTAACAGCATAGAGTTATGATATATTTTCAGATAATACTCTGTTCTATATGGATAGTACATGTCATGCCATTTTAGGGTGGTATAGAACATCACATAACTCCTCACCGCTTGAGAGTTATGGCCTCACGGTTGGAGGACCCTCATATGTCATCTAGAAGCCCCAAAAGGTCAAAGTAGTCAAAGTGGTTTAAGATTTTAAAAGGTAAATAATAAAGTGAAGTGATGAGTGTATTATAATCCAAAGTGAATACAAAATAAATTACTTCAATAATAAATTCTAATGCCATGGAGAAATTAGAAGTGGACCCAACCCTAAAATAAAGAAAGTGGGCCAAGTGGCCTAGAAAATGTTTCTTTTAAGGGAAGATACTTGAGAGTATAAATAAGAGGCAAGGCCTTCATTTGAAACACACTTGGAGAATAATATTGAATATATATATTTGTCTGAGGTAAATCGGTGATATCTAAACCATAATTTGGAGTGAAGGTGAAGAAAAAGAAGGTCAAAATGCAAGGGAAGAATGTTGATGGTGCTTTCTATGCATGTTATTTACAGGTCATATCACCACTTTGCTAACTTTTTTCTGTAATGATTCAGACCGTGAAATTCGTTATGCAAGGGAGAAATCATATCCAAGTATCTATTTTAAAATTTTCATCTTGTGGGTCGTTGTATTTTGGGAGTTACAGTCCATGGAAAATAGGGTTTGTGGCGCAGTCCGAAACTAGTGAAAATCTAGTGTTTTGGCTAAAACGTCATAAATACTCATAACAAATCCAAATTTAGTGCCAACAAATGTGTTGGATAGGGTACAATATTTAGTATCTTGTTTAATAGTTTTAGATGAATTCATTAAATAAATATTTTTTGCGGGCACTCTCTACAAGGTCGCTTCTAGAATAGCTGTAATTAAGCAATGCATGCAATTTCTATAACTCCTTTCTCGAGAGGTTCCAAGTAGTGAAACTTGGAGTAATTGCATAAAAATAAACCGACAAAACATTGCAGCATCAGTCATATATCTTTATACATACAGGTTCTACGCGCTATGATTACTTCAAGTTAGGGTTGTTGACTAATCCAAAATCCAGGTAATAATACAAAAGTAGACTCAAAGAAAAGTTTTAAGGAAAATGTTAGCCCTTTGCTTTAGAGTTGGCGAAGATTTGCGTAGAATGACTATATACACCGTGTCTATTATAGAGCTACAAATCAGATTTGATGATGAAATTGAAGAGGGCTTCTTTTGGTTTTGGTACATGTTGAGTACATGGTTGAGACAAGTATTTGATGAGCTGACACATACATGCGGAGTGTATAGTTGATGATATGGTACATCTTGATGAGTCGAGTTGATGAGTAGTTGACATTACCATTGGTACATACTCCTTTGGCACATGGTTGGATGCACTTGCTTCTGGTACACGTTGATTACAAGTTGGTGAATGGTTAATGCAATTGTTTATGATACGTGCTGATTACGTGCTGAGGCAAAATACCGTGTTGATGAATGGTTTAGATTTATTGGCAATGTTTATAGCCGGTATATCTCACAGTGATAGTGCGACGGTGGTTCCATCATTCTAATTTCTACCGTGGGTGGCGTGACGAGGCAAGCGCGACAGTGGTTAAAGCACCTCCGCTGTAGCTTCTGAGAGAATTCAGTTGTAGCCTTGGTTGTAGCAGAGAATTGGGAGTTGGAGCTCCCCTCAAGCTGTAGCCTGAGAAACTAGGGTTGGATCCTCCTTCCGGGGCCAAATTGGAAACAAAGAAGTTGGTGCTTCCAATGAATGTAATTCTTCAAGACATATAATGATAAAAGATTTTGTGATTTTATCCCAATTTGGTTTCCATGTAAAACACCGGTATACTGTATGTGTGTGATCATGGTATTTCTTACTACTCATTATTGGATAATAATTCTACATTGGATATAATATTTGAATAAAATGATTATAATTACATTATTATCGATTCAACTCTCCTTCAAGTAATCCAACATTTGGTATGAGAGAAGGTTCCTTCAAAAATCGGGCTTAACCAATCGAAGGTAGATCATGGAGAGCACCAACTCATGTAAAAATGGAATACCACAATTTGATGGGCGTGGCATGCGTTTTTGGAGCATAAGGATGAAGGCATATATATATACAAAAGTAATGTGAGATTTCAAGTTTGGCAATCAATTGTAGATGGATAATACGCACCAAAAGTTCCACCCAACAAATGACAAAGTTGTGAAACTCGGGTGAGAATAATTCCAAAGACATAAATGCAATTTTGAATGGTCTCGACTCGGATAATGGCATTCACCAAAGTTGAACATTGTAAATCTGCTAAACAGATTTGGACAAGCTTCAAAGTATTTGGCGAAGGAGATTCAAAAGTCAAAGTAGCAAAGCTTCCAACTTATAGAGGTCAGTTAGAAAAACTAAAAAATGAAGGAAGATGAAGATATCATGTTCTACTTCTCTTACTTCTAGTCATCGAAATGGTTGAATGCAATCATAGGGATTGGGAGAATAACGGGGCTAAGAATCTCAGAATTGTTCAAAAGGTACTAAGATTCATTCCTATGGGATTCAACCCTAATATATTATCACTAGAAGAAAGATTGATCTAAACTCAATAGCATGGACAAACTACATGGAATCTCACAACATATGAGATGAGAACTAAATAGGAAAACTTTTTGTGCATGTAAAGAGGCAACCTTCCTCTTCAAAAGTATCCAAAGATCAAAAGAAAAATAAAAGGAACAAGAATAATATAAAAACAACAACAACATCTCAAATATGATGAAGAAGTGGCCAACTTCACAAAAGACTCCACCGAATAAGGGAACCAACAGGCATGTAAGAGGTAAGATTCCTTTAATTTGTTTTTAATTAGCTTATTGGTCATTTTGCTAACAAATGTCCCTCATAAGAAAAAAGAGAAATGATGAAGGTTACCCAAAATGCATAAACATATAAAGATAAAAATAATAAAGAAAGTTTTCGAAAAAATATTATGCACCAAAGAAAACATCTCATCATCGAATGAAGCCGTGAGTCAGTGATAGTGAAACAGGAGAGTTCTATTCATGGCGTGAAGAACTGATAAAGAAGAATATGGAGAAGAATATGAAGAAGCATATGAAGAATAAATTGAATAGTCGTATTGACTTCGAGAAGAATTAATGAGTGCCATAGAAGTTAATGTAAGAGAGAAGAAGAAAACAAGAAACTACAAGCGTAACTAGATAAGAAAAAGGACACTCAAGAACTAGAATAAATTATCACAAAATTGAAGGTTCAAAGCCAGAAGAAGATAAAGAATTGAAGAAGCACTCAAAGAGTAGCTAGAAGGAAAGGAAATGATCATTGTCCCTGGAAGAAAAGATTGTCACACTAAGAAGATATTCAAAAAAATATGCGTAATAGTTCAAGTTCCTCGATGACATTATCACCAACTGCAATCCTCATCATGAAAAGTCCCGACTTGGATATAATCAGACAGAAAAGGATCAAGCTCTAAAAACAACAGAGAAAGAAACAAATCCAAAAATTTATGCGTAAAAACAATCAAAGGGATAAAAATATATACAAGGAAGATTACAGGGACACTCCTTCACCGAGAAGATTCAAATTTCAGAATCAACAATAGATAGACATGTCTCAAGAAGAAGAATGATTCATAAGATCACCTCCTTTCATAAGATCTTCAACTACCAGGTATCAAACTATATTTTTTGGTTTATGTTATGCATGTAATAATTTTTGACATAATGTTGTAAATTGCAGAGCTAACAACAAGAACAATAACTACTTTGAGAGCCATACACAAAGGCGTTATTCAAGAAGACCTAGTGAAACACAAAGATGAAGTTACAACATGTTTGAATCTTTGAGCACTGAAGTGGAATGTTACAAATGTAACAATCTTGGACACATGGACAAAAATTGTAGAATGGCAGTCCCTCCTAAAGAACCTCAACAGAGTCACAAACAAGAACCTCAGAAAATGACATGGATAAGAAAACAAGATCTGTATAGGAATGAAGAATGCACAGTCGATCTACAAGCTAAACAGAAGAAATGTGGTTGATATGTTGACAGTGGATGTTCAAAACACATGACAGGTTATAGAGACATGTTTCTTACATTACGAAAGGAAAGAGATGGATCAGTCTCCTTTGGAAATGACAATTCATCCAAAATCATTGGAAAAGGCACAGTTTGAATTGGGAACAAGAATGAAAAGGAAGAAAATGTTCTACTAGTAGAAGATATGAAACATAATTTTTAAGTGTGATTCAAATGTGTGACCAGGGTCATAAAGTTACTGTCGATTCACAAAAGTGTGAGATAGGAAAATAAGGTTCAGGGAAATTGGTCACTACAGCTACAAGAACTTCAAGCAACATATATGTGATAAGTGAAATTGGAAATGAAAAGTGTTGTCTAGGAAAGGAAGATGAAAGTTGGATATGGCACATTAGAATGGGTCACATGCATTTTGATAACCTTGCCAAAGTCAACAAAAGAGAAGCAATTAGAGAAATGCCCCAGATCACGAAACCAACCAACACTTTATGCAAGCATTGCCAACAAGGAAAACAAACAAAGACCAGGTTCAAATCAAATGAATATTCAACAACAAAACCACTGGAAATTGTGCATACTGATCTAGTTGGACCAACTACAACAAAAGGATTAAAAGTTGAGAGATACTTTATGTTATTAGTTTATGATTATATAAGAATGAATGCAGTTTGTTTTCTCAAGAACAAATCAGAAGCTTTTGAAAATTTCAAGATCTACAAGGAAATGGTTGAAAATGAGATGGATTCAAGAATTAAATGCTTAATATAAGATAATGGAGGAGAATTCACCTCAAAGGAATTTATGGACTATTGTAGTAATCATGGAATAAAAAGGAAATTCTTCGTCGCCAGGACACCTCAACAGAATAGAGTTGTTGAAAGAAAGAACAGGACAGTACAAGAAATGGCCCGAACAATGATAATGGATTCAAAGTTGATAGATATGTTTTGGACACAGGTAGTGCATACAATAGTTCACATTCAAAATAGAGTAATGCTGAAAGGAAAACCAGCAAATGTGAAACACTTCAGAGTTTTTGGAAGCAAATGCTACATCAAAAAAAAAGATGGAAGAATGGAAAATTTTGACTTTCATGTGGACAAAGGAATACTTGTTGGTTACTCAAGTAAAAGGAAAACATACAAGTGTTACAATCTAAGATTAAACAAAGTTGTGGAAATCATCAACGTAACAATTGATGAAACAGGCAGACTAGAAGAAAACAAATCAATGGAACAAATTTTTGAAGAAGAAGATGAAAAAGAAGAAGAAGAGGAAGATGAAGATGAACAGAATCTGACAGAAGTAGAAGATCAAGTTCAACAAGTATATACAAAGACACCTAGAAAACGAGTACAGAAGAATCATCCTTCAGATCAGATTATTGGAAACAAAGATGCAGGAGTTGAGACTAGAAAAAAAATCCGCTCACCAGAACAAACACACCTAACACTCTTATCTACAATTGAACCAAACTGTTTTGAAGAATCCAACAAGGATGAATTTTGGAATAAGGCCATGGAT
>SNQJ01S0055534.1:73072-88167 GCA_010110895.2 Picea sitchensis
ACAAACTGGAAGAAGGTGTCCTATAAAAGTGACTGAACTTTCTCATCTGAACTTTCCTTGATCAACTCAAGAGAGTGAAACAATGTTTTACAAACAACCATCATTCGCAATATGCACCCAGTATGGGTTAATGCACAATGTTGTGAAAGAGATATCACATCACTATACACAATTTTGTATTTAAAGATTGTTGGAACATGTTTTAAATATGCCTGAAAAACCCTTTGTTGGAATATGCACAGAAACTGCCACACTCCTTGATTTATACATGCTTGTAAACTTACTCAAACTAGTTTATAAATATGAAAAATGGATTTAAGGTTGTTTTCATATGACTCAGACTTTAAAACCTTAAAAAAATGAAGTTGTAGTTGAAATTCCTCCGACAAATATGTAGCACATACCATGTTGTGTTTTGTCCCCATTAAAAGAATCAAAGGCGAGACTTAGATCTGTGTTTTGGTTGCTGTGAAGGTACCTTGTTTGAAAAACTGATGATAAATTTTAAAAACTAATTTCTATATCCATAATACGTGTTGTTCAATATCCAAAATAATACCATCAAGTAATTCCTTGAGATTGGCAAAGACAATGGCCTAGATAGTGGCCTATTATAGGTCTGAGGTTGTGGTATATTTTAGAGGCCTGCAACCACTCTTTAAAATGTTTACCACTACATTTTGGGGTCCTATCCACTCTCTACAAAAACAATTTACCACCGAATTTTTGACAGTTGTCCTTCCTCACAGAGATCGACCTATACTAGCATCCCGCGACCATATTTAGAACTTTGTCACAAACATTTTCTAGGTCTGACCCCTTCAATTTTTACCACATAGTTTTGAGGAGAGATCCACCCTCTTCTTTCATACCACATGTACCTTTCTTATGGGTTGTGACAAACTTAGAGGCCTACATCCATCGTCTTCTCTACCACAGGAAATTAAGGGAGTTCTGAACTCAACCTTTACCATTTAAGGAGAGGTCTGGCCCTATTTTATTTATGCCAACAGAAAGGTGTCCTTCGATAACTGCCTTCCCTTTAGACTGTGCACATGATCATCTTCAAGCCTGCTATTATACCATCTTGAATTTATGGTAAGATGATGCATTTTTTTTTTAATTCTCTTACTTATTTAGCATAAACTAAACCATAACTACTGCAAAAAACCAAGATCACATGAATAATAACCATCCACAAGAAAATAGGAAGTATCTTCGAAAAACCTTCTAAACAAGGGAAGAAAACCTAGCCAATCCTTTTCTATATTCTCAAGAGAAAGACCTCCCACACCATCACCAAACCTAGCACACAAAAGGGTGATGTAATTCTCATAATTTCATACCACAACTTCTGAAATCATGATATGACATAATGATAAGTGTGTTTCCTCAATGGGGATTCACCTTTATTTATATAAGACTTGTCACATCAAATGGTGTGTCTATTGGCACAATAGGGCCGACCTCAATAACTCAAAATATAATTAATAATTACCATATTAATCATATTTTACATTAATTATATTTTATATTAATTATCTTTTACATTAATTATCTCTTTACAATAAGGTGGGTTCGACCTGTACCCTTTACATTACAATTAGGATTACATGTAAGTTTGTCTCTTGAACAATATATCAAGGGATATTATACACCCACTAGTTCTTAGACACTAGGGGCACATCCATAGGGATGTCTCTATCTCTATCTCGTTGCGTCTCACAGGAGAACCAAACACACTAGTTCTCAACCACTAGGATCACGTTCACCTGTGCTCATCCACAAACACGTCCAAATCAACAGATCTTCCTTCCCAGTAAATTACACAGGAGATTCATATGGAGTTCATCATCTCAACTCTCTTCTCATAGGAGGATAATACATCATTTTCATCTTTGTCTTATAATGATGCACCCAACTCATGGGAATTCATGCGTTGACCTTGTGCTTAGCCACAAGAATTCCCAACTCAACAAATTTCCTTTCTCACTATGCCACATAGGAGAATCATTTGGATTTATTCTCAACTCTGTATAAGGAGGAGGCCATGTTTATGTTCAAATTTTGTCTTAGATAGGAACCACACACCCATATCAGGGGCTCTCTCTTAGGTCTATGTCCTCGAGGATGTCTCACACAGCTGTAATCATAAACACAGGGGGTAGAGAGATAATGTGTGAGTGTTATAGGGGGGAAGAAAAATAAAGAGAGGAGGGAGGAACAAGGAGTGTTTGAGTGTGTGAAAGTGAGGGAGAGGGAGACAAAGAGATGTCATAGAGAGAGAGTGAGAGGAAGGGGGGATAAATAGTGGGGAGGGGTAGATGTATGAGAGAAACAATGTGGGTAGAGAGATAATGTGTGAGGTTATAGGGGAAGAAAATAAAGAGAGGAGGGATGAACAAGGAGGGTTTGAGGCAGGTGAAAGTGAGGGAGAGGGAGACAAAGAGATGTCGAGAGAGAGTGAGAGGGATAAATAGTGGGAGGGTAGATGTGCTGAGAGAGAGAGACAGATCTAGGTGGGATGGAGGGGGGAGAGAGAGGGAGGGTGGAGGGGTAGAGGAGAGGAGACTAAGTTTGAGAGGAAGGAGGGGTAGAGAAACATAAAGAGAGAAATGAGGGAGGCTAGGAGAGAGTGGTGGGATATAATGAGAGGAGACTAACAACAATGAGAGAGATAAATTAGTGGCATATGGAGAAAGAGATGAGAGATAATGAGGAGGAGGGGGAGAGATAAAGGAGGAGGGGTGTAGAGAGAGAATGGAGTTTGAGAGGGGAAGAGAAAAAAATAGGGGATGGACAAGGAGGAGTGTTTGATACAAAGAGAGGGTGCAGGAGGAAAGAGAGAAAAAGAGGAGAGATAGTGGGATGGGTATATGCATGAGAGAGAGAGCAGAGATAGTGGAGGAGGGGAGAGAGGAGGGCTGATACACAAGAGGAGAGAGACCATTGGAGGAGATATGGATATGAGGAAGGCTTCTAGAGGAGGATAAAGAGAGAAATGGAGGAGAGGAGGAGATCTAATGAGTGATACTAAAAACAATGAGAGAGAGAAAGAGGTGGTGATGTAAGAGAGAAAGAGAGGAGAGGTGAGTGAGAGGAGAGATAGAGGGATGAGGGGATGGAGGAGAACGTGGAAAGTGCGATAGAGGAAGAGAAACGAAGATATGGGGATTTGACAAAGAGTACGGACCATGTGGAGAGGGAGGGAGAGGGATACAAATATAGAAGTTAGAGAGATAATGAGAGGAAATGGAGGAGAGATATTCGGGAAGGGCTGATCATGAGGAGAGAGATAAGAGATATAGTGGAGGAGGGGGAGAGAGAAGGAGGGAGAGGGAGGTGGGTGGGGTGAGAGATTGTGTGTGGGGGGGGTAGAGAGAAATAAACATAGAAATGGGGGAGAGTAGAGGATATTGATCCGGATTTTAGGAGAAGAAAAAATGAATATAGATTTCGATACCGATAGGTACTTAACACAAAATAGCATAGACACAAGAAATTATTTTCTATTCAATAAATCTAAATAAGCTAAAACTCAGAAATGCATACTGAAATAAGCTTGTTAGAATGGTGGCAGGTTTATCTTTTAGAAGAGATGTGACGGCAGCACCCATTCACAAGAATGAGGTTAAAATGAGGCTCTAGCCCTTTAAAACAATAAGAATCTAAAACACTAGGCATCAAAAACTCCAACCCTAGGAGATGAAGCTACCAAAAAGTCATCATGTGGGCCCCGCTTTGGGTGTTATTACATCAACTTCCCCTCGGTCATAACTTTTACACGACTGCTTTTAGGGCATGCGATAGCTCTCGCTGGAAAGGTATAATTAAGGAGATTCATCTTTGGGATAAAATTTTCCTTCATATATCATTTTGGATATTGATACCGAAAACCTTCATTCATTTAAACTCTCAAATGGCCCCAAAAGTTAAAATTGCTAAAATAGTAAATTGCCAAAATTGTCAGAAAAAATGTTTTGAGCCAGCTTGAAAAAGTGCTGTGGGTAATATCGATATCCATATGGATAAATCATCATCCCTCCTTAGGAAGAAATGGTATCCATTGCGCTGATTTCCCCCACTGACAGAGGAAATTTTGGTCAATTTGGCCCCGTGATTATCACTTGCTCCGCAGAGCTACCCGCTTTGACGACTCGATAAACCTAGATCCCGGTCGTTGAGTGCCCTTGGATCTATATCCGTTCATAGTCTGATCATCTGATTCTTGTTTTATGAAGTTAGGTTGAGCTCGGTTGGTGTCAATTGTTCCGCTATCTCTGAGGTGTCTAGTAATGGTTGGAAATATGGTTGAAGGATATCGACGTTGAACACAGGGTCAAGCCAAGGAAAGGAGGAATGTTGAGCTGAAAGAATTATCCCCCACTCCTTTGATAGTGTACGGTCCATAATGGAGTGGGTGAAGCTTTGATAACCTCGTAAGGCATTCTTTCTTCTTAATTGCAATCCGAACTGTCAGCCCACCAAGCTTATGCGACAATCTGATGTTGATCATGTCATTGTTTGTACTCCTGTCATTGGATCTCTCTCAGATATCCCGAACTCCGCTACGGATGTGTTGATCCGCCAATGAACCGGTGGCTTTGTCAACTTAGTTGGAGCAGGAGATGAGTCAATCGATTTGAAAACAAGGGAAGTGAAACATCTATGGAATCTAATGGCTTGAATCCCAACCCCACTTGAAAGGGTTGTGGCCAGTTGAGTCATGGGTAAGGCCCGCCTTTGTAGATATGTTGGACATAGGAAATGCTCTCATACCATGTGCAAGGGTGATTTGAATTATACATGATAAGGATATGCACAATCATTCGATTTTAAACCTCTCGGCTTCAGCTATCCGCCAAGTGGAAGGCATTAATTTCAGAGCTTGCGTCCAGTGACCGCAGGCTCGACTACACCACGAGAAATCGACTATCTCGATCCGAGACAATGGTTTTGGGATTCCAAAATGTACCAAAACTCATTCAAATAAGAGATTGGCAATGGCCTCTCAAGTAGATGGTCTTCGAGGTGAAACTGCAAATTTCCATCTTAGAAAAGCGCTCAACAACAAAACACGCCATTTCCGCTGGTGGATGGGAGGACCGACATGTAGTCCATTGAGATGGATTCTGCCATTCACGGCAGGAAGAGGGGTGTATAGTCATTTCTAGTGGTTGGTTTGGCAATAGCGCAGTCAATGAAGGACCTGATATAATACTTTCTCAATTCTCCCGCCGAGGTTTCGACTAGTAGAAATGTTTTGTAGCATCACCACTATATTTTCTCGGCGTCGGCGTCTTCCTATCACCCGACATTTTGAGGGGATTCCCATATCATCTTCTCTCACTGATGGAACACAAATATGGCCCATAATATTAATAACAACCCATCCGAAGATGGAAATTATCGACAACCGATTTGCACCCAACATTTGGTAGGTGGCAGCCACGAGTTTGTCCTATAGAGTTGGGGCCATCTGGGATGTCTCATGGCCACAAGAGTTAAGAAATATGGTTAGAGTGTCACTTAATCGGTGGTCTTATGAGATAATCAATGATGTGATTGGTGCTTATTGTTTTATACTTGATGTTGAGATGGAATTCTTGCAAGTATGTGGACCACTTTTGATGGGCGTCATTCTCGCAATTTTCCCTCGGTGGTTCCGATGAACTTTTAGTGGCTTCTGGTGATCAGTTTGGTTGATTGTCTCCTTCCCAAGAATTCAATGTCTCCACTAGCTTTACGTTTGCACAATGGAGTACATTTTCCTTTGTCGTAGTAGGGTACTTAATTTATCATTATTTTGATAGTGTTCATATGATAGGCCACAAGGTGGCCATGTTGAGTGAGAATGAAACCAACAACATAATCAAAATCCGTGGTCAATCTCAAAGGGATGCTTGTAGGTATGGTAGTGAAAACCGATGAGCACAAGCTTTTGCTTCAAAAACATCAATGATTGTTGTTGGGACCGTCTCACACAAATTTCCACCTTACCACCACCCCCGCTTATTTTAATACTGAGGGCCCATGAAATAAGGAAGAAACGGCAACATGAACTCCGTAGAAATTAGCAAGTCACAAGAAGCTCAGAAGCTCAGTGAGTGTGGTTGGCTAGTCATGGATGACTTGTATCTTGGTTTGATCCACATGCGCACCATGCTCATTAGCAATGTAGCCCAATTTTTGGACCTTGTTCATGCCAGAGGAGAATTTTTCCAAAGTTGGCATATAGCTTGTGTTGTCGAAAAGTACTCAAAACCTATTGAATACGTTGCAAGTGCTTTGCCCAAGTCTTGTTGTAAATTAGAATGTCATCCAGATATACCACTACAAAAGCATTATGAATGGTCAGAGGATATCTTCCATCATCATCCTCATGAAAGTGGTGGCTGGAGCATTTGTCAAAACCAAAGGGCATGACCAACCATTCAAAAGTTCTTCCTTTGACTTGAAGGTAGTCTTCCATACATCTATCTCGTTTCTATCAGATCTGGTATCCAGACTTCGTATCAATCTTACTGAAGTTTTTTTTTCCCCATGAGTTGATCAAGGAGGTCATAAATTCAAGGTATCAGGTACTAGTTCCAGACTATGATTTTATTCAAATCCCAATAATCAATACATAGTCGCCATATTCTATATTTCTTTTGTACCACAATTACCCCACAAGGTGATGAGATGGGCTCTGATGTGCCCTTTGTGGAGTAGTTCTTGATCCGCTTGATCCCCTCATTCTATAACAAAGAGTGACAATAAGCTAGCCCATTGAGCCGCTGTGCAACTGTATCAAGTATCGATGGGGTGCTTGACTCCTCGATAAAGGCAGAGGTACCCCTCAGAGGTGAGGAGAAGATATCCTATATTCTTCCACAACCTTATCTATCACTTTCTTCTCGGCCGCATGGAGAGGTCGCACTACTAAAGACCCCGGATGTGGCTACCGACCTTTCCCTTATTATGAGAGTGAATCATGAAGAAGATAAACTTCCCTGCACCGAGATGAACTTCCTTCATTTCTGCAAGATCAAGGAAATAGCACTAGGTGGGATTGCCTCTCGGGTATCCTGTACAATTTCCTATTCAAAGTAATAATAACACTACGAGGCCTAGAATCATATACCAACATGACGTTTCCATAAATAAGGTTGGCCCAAAAGAACATCACAAACTTCGAGAGGAGCAACATCACACAATAATACCTCATATTTTTAGGGCTTGATGTCATACGACAGTCGAAACTGTTACATAACGAAGATCAGTTTCCTTGGCGTGGAGCCATCCATCGGTGGTTGTGGGTGCGGCAGTTTTGGTAGGGCCAACTGCTTGAAGACCTCTGCTGAGATGAGGTTCTTCTAGCTAGCACTATCAACAATGTAGGCGCATCAGGTGCCTTAACCACATCCGTGGAATGGAAGAGGCTTCCATTCTTCTAGCTCGCTTGGTTCACTAGGTTGAGCTTTGGTGGTATAACCAGAGTATAATCGATTCCATGTCAATGATCCGCCTTCCCCTTTTTGGTTCCTTTATTGGAGTTAGAATTTCCATCTAATTCTGTAGGGCTTTCACTCACCCACCAAATGAATGTTTGAGTGGTATCAACAATGTTATGCCCTAGGGATCTTATGGAAGTCACACAACTTCGCATATTTTTGTCTTTCCTCGTGTCCCTTCTTTGGTTGGCGGGCTTGTAACGTAAGGTTCCGATAATTATCCATATTTTATTTTGTCCTTTGTTCTAAGTGGGTTCGTGCCAATTCTTCCGGATTTTGTTAGATAACCCTAAGCCCAAATTTCCGGTTCTTTGTTTGAGCTTATGCTTGATTTGACGGTGATATCCAGAGGGTCAAGGCCAACAATGAGATGTCCAAAATTCCATTTCACTGATGTATCTATGCAAGAGCACCACGATTACCTTTAAGCACTAGGATTCCAGTCTTTGATAACCCAACTTGGTGCACAAGGTATGGAAGCTTCATGAAATTTGGCACCTTGGTCTCTTGGTCTCTGTCTTGCCGTAGTGAGGTTCATTTGGTATACAACTTGTCATAAATTCTCGATGTGGTAGTATTGTTCCTTAATAACATCCCCAAGGAACCCCAAGTGGGTACAAATACAAATAGTGTGGATTCCTTCACAGCCATTTTCTCACAGTAAGTATCCCACCAATCTTTGACATCGGGAATGGCTTTGAGGGGACCGCAGTGCTAATTTTCTCTATTCGGAAATTTATGAACAGAAAATACCCTTCTAGTAGATTCAACCACGGTCTAAAAAACATCCTCCCATCTATCCTGGACCAAATATAGGAATATCAGATTTTATTTGTACCTTGAAGGGTGGGGTCACTTCGCTCAAGAAGATGCCACCGTTGGTAGTCATTGAAGGATATGCGCGAAACTATCCATCATTTCCTTCCTTTGTTGCATGAGGGCTTCCTCTCAATCAATAGTTTGAAAGGATATCATGTCCTATCATCTTTATTTTCTCACCGAGTGTCTCTCTTTAAGCATGCAAGAGCCTGGCCCTCAAGAGAAACAGTTTGAGACCCAACTCTTTGTAATTCAATTCCCCGCTTGGGGACATGCATTAAGATCTAGTGCGAACGGCTTTGATAATTAATTGATATGTATTTATGAGAAGAACAAAATCAATACATATTATTAATAGTTTCAACACAAATAACAAATATAACAAAACTGGCTTTCTATCCAATAACAAAATAAGAAGAAAACTCAGAAATGCGCCGAAACAAGCTTCTGCCGTGGAATGGTGCATGGATTATCTCTAAGAAGAGGTGTGACGGAAGCGCGCATTCAAAATAAGGAGGTTACAATGACGATATAAAGTCTTTTCCACAATAATCAAGAATTCCAAAAACCCTAGGCATCCAAAAACCTAACCCCAGGAGATGAAGCCAAAAGTCATGTGGGCTTCTGCTTGGGTAAGCATTAAGTACATCAACTCTGGGTCATAATCCTTTGGCTTATGATCTCTATTTTAGGTGCAGGATAGCCCGCTGGAAAGGTATCATCGAGGAGATTCATTTTAGGAACTCAAAAATGACTTTATATATCATTGAGGATCTCAATACCAAAAAAACCTTCATTTAGGCCCCTCAAAATGGTTCGAAAGTTAAACCTGCTAAAAAATAGTAACTTGCCAAAATCTAGTCTGGAAACTGTTTGAGATAGTTGCAAGATGGTGGCCACCGACATCCATATGGATCAGAGAGGAGGGCACATACAGTGAGATTGATACAAAAACAAATGAGAGAGAGAAAGAGGTGCAGCATATGTAGGAGAGAAATGGAGGAGATATAGTGGTAGGGAGGGGGGAGAGACAGAGGAGGAGGGGTCAGGAAAAAGATAACGTCCGAGCAATGAGAGGGGAACAGAAATAAAGAGAGTGGGGATGGATAAGGAGGTTTGATTAAGGAGAGGGAGGGAGAGGGAGACAAAGAGATGGGTAGAGAGGAGAATGAGAGGAAGGGGGGGAGACAGTGGGAGGTAGATGTAATGAGAGAGAGAGAGAATGAGAGAAGTGGGAAGGAGGGGAGAGAGAGAGAGGCAAGGCATAGGGGGTGGTGAGGAGAGAGTGAGAGAGAGGGAGAGGTATTGTGTGTGTGAGAGGGGTGAAGAGAGAAATGTGGGGAGAGCATAAGAGAGAGAGGGGAGGCACATAGTGAAAGGAGATCCAACACAACAGAGAGAAAGAGGTAAAATGTAGGAGAGAAAGATAGAGAGATAGTGGAGTGGAGGGGACAGACAGAGGGAGGAGTGGGGGTGAGAAAGAGAGAATGTGAGTGAGATAGGGGAAGAGAAAAGAAACATAGGGCTTGAAAAGGAGTGCCTGAGTGTGTGAGAGGGAGGGAGAAAAAAGAGAGCGTAAAGAAAGAGTGAGGAGGAAGGGGAGAGATAGTTGGGATGGGTATATGTATGAGAGAGAGAGATAGAGAGAAGAACATATGGAGTGGGAGCCGTGGAGAGAAATAGGGAGGGAGGAGGGTGGATAGAGAGTGACATTGATCTGATAGGAAGGGGTGAGATAGAGGGAGGGTAGACATATAAAGAGAGAAATGGGGAAAGAGTAGAGGAGAGAGAGGGTGGGGGAAAAAAAAAAAAAAAAAAAAAAAAAAAAAAACGAGAGAGAGAAACAGGAGGTGATGCAGGAAGACAGAGAGGACATTGGGGGAGGTAGGGAGAGGACAGAGGAGGAGAGGGGTAGAGAGAAAGGAGGAGGAGGAGGGGGGGAGAGGGTTTGGTAGAGGGGGTAAATAGAGAGAGTTAGAGTGAGGAGACACAAAGAGAGAGAGGAGAGAGAGAGAACAGAGACAGAGACCTGAGGAGGAAGGACAAGGAGGAGGAGGAAAATGAGCCAACACAGAAAGAGACACAAGGAGGAAATGAGAAAGAAACAAGTGGAATAGGACAAGGACCGAGGAAGTGGAGACAGGTGTGTGGGAGAGAGACAGACAAAGAAGGAGGAGACAAAGAGAAAGACGGAGGAGGCATGGACCGAGAAAATGAGACACAGTGAGACACACGAAATGGACACGTGGAGACAGGAAAGAAACGAGGTGGACAACACAGGATGGCACGGAATGGACAAAACATGGAAAATGAAAATGGACACACCCACGAAAGGGAGGAAGGCACACACAAGGGAAAGACACACACACCCACGCATGGATCACACAACCACACAGGAATGAACAGCCCCACACAACACGGAGCCAAAATATCTTGCCACACACAGTGAGCCCGGAATGAGACCACACACAGTGGCCAACAGCCCAACTTTAGAAGAAAAGCACGGAACACATCCAACTGGACAGCCCACATGAACACATACGCAGGATCCCAGCCGACCCACACAGGCCCACCCCGGTCTCCCAGTGCACAATGTATAGCTGAGGCCACACACATGGAATGGAGACCAGAAGGAAGGAAACGACCCAGAGAATGGAGACAACCAACACGGAGTGGAATATGGAGACATGTTCTTGTTTTAGGGACATTGATTCATATATAACTTAGGGACCAACAGAATAGGGGACCTTGGATCGGCTTATGACCCCAGAGCATAAAACTCAGAATGGACAACATGGACTGGATGGAAGATCTTACCAAAATGGAAAGACTGGAGACCGGATGGGACAATGGATAACTGGAGACCCTGGATAACGGAAAGAAAGGACAAGAAGAGTGTTAACGCATAACAAGAAATAAATAAATAAAATGGACTACCACTAATAGTGGATCCTTTCTTTTTGTGAAGTTAAAAGTTCTTAAATATAATGGATAACACATTCCCAGGACAGCTTGAACCATATAGAGAATTTAGGCCAGCTACCAACTCTCCTTTCACAACAAATCCTCCTGGCTGTTTCATATATATTTCTTCTTCCAGACCTCTTAGATGTAGGAATGTTGTTCACATCCATCTATTCTACTTCAAAATCAAATGAAAAAACAACAGATAACATAAACATTATAGAATTTAACTTAGGAACATGAGGAAAAATCCCACCAAAATCAATTCTCTCAACATGGAATAACCCTTTGCTACTATTCGAGCTTTGTATTTCTCCTAATTTTTCCTCCCTCAGATTCGTGATTATTTTTGAATACCTTATTTGTTTCCAATGGATTTATTCCAATGACAACCATCTAGATCCTTAAGCTCATTCTTATCCATATCACATTTTCATCCATGACATTTTTCCATAGTTTTTTCATCCCAACCAAGGCTCCTGCGGATGCCTAGGATTATCATAGAATATGAAAAAATGAAATTTGGAAATCAAATGTCCCTACTAATGGAGTATGATGATGTTCTTCTTCTAATCCATGTTCTTCTATAGAGTGATTTATCATCCCTTAAATCAAACTCTATTTTCTAGTTCTTCCTTACTTGGTAGGACTTCATGTTTAACAACATCCTTCATTTCTATAAATAAAACATCTCGTTATACAATAAACCTTCTTATTTTCTGGGTTGCAAAGATTATAAACTTTGAGACCATCTTTTATACCCAATAAAGATACATCTCTACAACCTCCAACATGTAAGTGATCTTTTGATCCGTAACATGGTACCCACAATTCTTCCCATAATTCTTTTCCCTCTAACCCGACACCACCGAGCATGCACCTTTCTTTTTTCCATCATTAATTGTTTCCATCTTTTCTCTAACTCCATTCTATTGAGGTGTATATGGAGTAGTATTATTGATTTATACACCACACTTCTGACATAATTCTTTTCACCCATTCTCATGGAACTCTCTCTCACTCATCTGGCCCTCAACACCTTAATTTCTTTTCTCTCGCTTTGTTTCTCAATAGGAGCCTTAAACTCTTTAAACCTATGGCACTCCATATTTTCTTGAGGAAATATATCCAAGTATTCCCTTTGGAGAAGACGTCTATAATTGAGATAGAGTACACAATTTTCCTAATGATGGAACCAACACATGTCCAAACACATCACTATGAACTAGCTGTAAAATTCTTTTCTACCCTCATAGCCTTAAAGTGTAAACTACCCCATTCTTCTTCCCATATACACAATGTTCATGGAAAAATCAAAATCTAGAGAGAAGTTAGAAATACCTTCTGTAACCATACCTTATTGTGTAGTAGTCGAAGACCCTTCACGCATATGCCCTTACATTTGATGCCACAACATAACCTTTTCTAGAGACTATATGAGTTATTTCTTCTTCAAATCCAATATCATGAATAATGGAAATATTACACCCACCACTAATAGGTATTCCTTTTAGCTTATACATAGTTCCAAACTCAACTCCCTTCAACAACACCATTGTTCTTCGAACCATCCCCGAGGTTTTATTTTCAAATATTGTTTTTACCCTTGCATCACCCATTTTTCTTACACATAACCAATTTTTGGACAATCTTGGGATGTGAAGAACACCATTTATTTTTCTAATCCTTCCATCTATCAACCTCAACTTCACTGAATTTTCATCAACCTATGACTCTCGCTGTCGAGTCATCACCTAAGAAAGTACACTTCCATCATACCTTCCATATTCAAGGAACCACTCCCTGTGTGGAGTCATACTAAAGGATGAACCTGAAAGGTCAACCAACTATGTTTCATGATATGCATGTGTGCTTCAATAAGTCAAGTACATATCCTATCCTTTTCTTCCTTGGAGTCTTTTTCTTCTTTAGAAGGAGAATATTTAGATCCCTCTTTTCCTCAACGTTGATCTACACCCTCTTAGAAGTTCATTGATCTTTCCACATCTCTCAGTATATGTTGCTGTGAAACTTTTAGAGACTTAGATTCTTTAGACTTATATCTCTTGGCTTGAGGACTTGATCTATTTCTTTCCTAGGAGTGTCCCCTTGCAAACAATGCATATGTGCTATGTCCTTTCATATTCTTATGTCTCATCTCCCCCGACAAAAAGGATGCTACCACTTCACTGCACCAAGGAAGTTTGATTACTACTTATGGCCACAACCAGACCATCCCAATTTGTGTCCGGTAAAGAACACAACAAAATGATACCTTTATCTTCATATAAAATTTTAATCTCAAGAGATACTAACCAACTTACCCCAATACTGAAGGTGGTCAATTGTTTTTCCATTGAGTCTCAATTTCTCATCCTTAGGTTGGCACAAATTCTTTCTCAAGAATAATTTATTTACTAGGGACTTAGACCGATACAACCTCCAACTTATCCCATAAATCTTTAGTTGTAGCTTCCTCTCACACATTCATTAATACTGAATCAAAGAGACACAGTCGAATTGTTCTCTTTGCCTTTCTCGATCCAAATTTTTTGAGTCATTTGTTGAATTTCTTGTAGGTGCACTACCTCAATCCACCATGATCCTAATCACGCACCAACAGATCTTCCATCTTGAGCTTCCCACAACTCAAAAATTCCCATTAAACTTCTCGATATCCATTTTCAATTTCTTGCCATTTATTCTCACCTAAAAAATCAATACTGTAACAAGGCTTATCACAAACCCAAGACAAACTACTCTATCAAAACGAGTTGAACCATTAGCAACAAAGGTGTCCCCTTGAGGCCAACAAAGATCTGATACCAAATGTAGATTTTAACCTTTGTACAATATTTTTTTGCAAATAGATTTTCAATAAAATAAATAAAAAAATACAATGGCAAGTACACACATTATGAAGATATTTTTCCTCAGAAGTCTCAAAATGATAAAACCAACATTTTCTATATTCATTCATCAGGATACACATTTTCAATACAATATACATATATGAGCCAACGCCATCCAAAACTCTAACCCAATATCTCGGACAATCACCAACCTAATTCCTTAACCAAAAAAATAGAAAACCATCTTAAAAAAACCATGTGCCAAAAATCGCTTCCAACAATGACACGGTAAAAATCCCATGACACAAATAATGAAGAATAAATATGACACTGCCTCCTAAGTAAAAAAATTTCAGTGGGTCCCTAAAGCCCCCTCAAACTCGGCCACGTGTCTAATGCAACACAACACACACACTAGGTGTAGTTGTGCAGTGCAAAGAATATAACACATACCCAACATGGGATTCCTAAGAAATCTAGGGAGAAGGTAACATAATTTTTATTAGCATCAAACTTATGCATTAGGAATTATGCTCTAACATCCAAATCTGTCATGTTTTTTCACATGGTTTGAGAGATAAAAGAAACAATCAATATCCTCAATATAAATAGCGTAATTGGTGGTATTTAAAAGTAATTTCCTTTAGTTGTATATTTCTATGGATATTGGGAAACAAGACAAATAATAAACATCTTAGCCTAAGTAATAAGCAATAGACACAATCCTATTAGATTGTCATGTCCCTAAAGGCCTATAAAGAAAGTAAGGTCTCTTCATTGCTTTTTTAGTATTCTGATGGAATTATAAGCCTTCAACAAAGGCCTCAAGATCTACACCAATTTCGTATTCTCTAATGAGATCTACAATGAACATGATTCCCTTGGTTAAGTATGACCATCATATGCTCAAAATATGAATATAATATGCAATGTTCATGTGCATCAGATAGATACATAGATTACA
>SNQJ01S0055535.1:5857-25993 GCA_010110895.2 Picea sitchensis
TAATGTAAATTTTAAAAAATAAAAAATAAAAATCGAAGCAATGATTTAAGAGCCAATTTTGTGTTTTTTATCGACGATGGTACCTATTGTTTATTGAAGGCACTGTTTGAATTAAGTTATAATTTCAACTCCAAAAAAAAACTCGATGCTACTGGTAGCATCGTTTTTTTATTCAAGGGTAAATTTTAAAGTCTTTGTCCACAATGACATCAATTGTCAACGCAAGGGGTCTGAATTTTAACCATTGTAAAAAAGGGGTGCTACCGGATGTGCCACTATTTTTATTTAGGTTTTGATTTTAAGGTTTTTTTAGCTACTTTATGAGTTTTGAAGGCCATGCTTGAAAAATGCCATAATTTTGACCCCGTTAGAAAAAGTGGTGCTACCAGTAGCACCACTTTTTGATTTGGGGGTTGGTTTTCATGTTTTTTATGCAAAAATATGGGTTTAAAGGGCTAGAGTTCTCGTTTTGAGGTCACAGTTCTCGTTTAGTTGGTAACTATGTTACATGTCTTGGGATTGTCCTGGAAATAAATCAGCAAATCAGTGAAATGCAAATGTTACAGAGGTCGGGGAGGAAACAACTAATACAGTGGAAAAGTAAGAAACTCTTGAAGCGGGAGAGTCTTTAATGTTGAAGAGGATCTTGGTCAAGTCAGAGAAAGAGACAAGTGAGCCAGCACAAAGAAACAGTTTTCTTAGGACTATATGCAAGTCAAAGGGGAAGTGTTGTAAAATTGTCATTGACAGTGGAAGTACACACAATTTTGTTTCCACGGAGATGGCAGAGAAGCTGGGATTGAAAACGATGGCACATCCCACTCCATACAGAGTGTCCTGGTTGTAGAAAGGACATTAGCTCTCGGTGAATGAGAAGTGTAAAGTGGAATTCCAAATTGGTACTTATAAGGATGAGGTATCATGTGACGTTATGTCCATGGATGTCTTCCATATTATGTTAGGAAGGCCATGACAGTATTACAACAATTTTTTCCTCACTCCATACAACTTTATTGGATGGCCTTCCATTACCCTATGTAGACTTGATGTCCCTCTTTATTCATACCAGAGACAAAAAACCACAATTTTCCACATATACACACCCTATCAGTTATAAAACAAGCATATACGCAGGTTGCTCCACTACAACCTGCATACATCGGGTTTGGTGCTAAAAATTAAAAATATTGTCAGGTTTCCATGCCATGTCACGAGATCCATGATCCTTGGCCTTCCATATACTGGAAATTTCGACTCATCCCTTCAGTTCCATTTGAAGGCTATAAATTGAGCCATATCCCAGCCTTGAGGGATTCAACAATTCAACTTTGAGAGAAAAGACACTCTAGAGAAATTTCACTTCATATTGAGTCCGCATCGCTTTGTCCTTGAAAGTTTAAACTCCTTTGGTTCATCCCCCAAGCTCTTCCTTCTTTGTGATGGAGAACCTCATTGAATTCTATATATGATCTTGCCTTTGGTGGAGGATTGAAGTGGTGGAGGCCCAGCTGGAGGGACTTAGTTTCTCGGTTTCAATATGTGTCATTATAGAAGTTTGTCACCTATGTGCTTATGTTGATTATTTTAATAGAAATATTATTTTCTCGTCCAATTGATATCTTGTAAATATTTGAATTATTATTACATGGGTGTATTTTTCATGTATGTTAATGGAGTATGCTAGTATATATGCTAAAATTATATATTATCACCATATGCTTGTGTATCTTGGTTGTTGAGGACAAGTTACAGGAATAAATCGTTGGGTCGCGTTCTCAACAATGGTCTTCTTTAAGCGTCCAGACGAGGTAGGCTCTTAGCCTTGTCTTGTTAGCATTTCATTTATATAGCTTACTTGGGATTAGAGTTGATTTTTGTGTGTCATTCCATTTGTTGTGGTTTACCTCTAGCCATAGAGAGATTTTCCTCGTAAGAGAATTGGCGACCATGCTAGGGAATTGATATCCTTTTTTGGGGTTTGGGAGTGTTTTTCTCCTTGATTTCCTCTATGTTAGCTTGAGTTTCCTTGTCGCTTGTTGCTTTGCAACCTATTTTTTACCTTGCATATGAGTTTTTTGGCTTAACCCTTGCCCTGGTAGTGTTTTTCTTGGTATACGCATTTTTTCCCTTGACAGATGTGTATATATGCGAGTTGTCTTCCTTTAGGGAGCGTATATACACGATTGTTTCTCAAACAGTCACGTACACCATCTCTTAAGTCTTGTTGGTTGAGTTTGGTGTTTGATGGGTGATTTTTGTTGGTCGTTGAGTCTTATTGGGTCCCTATTCTGACTGTTAAGTGCCTATAGAGTTATAAGAAGCCTTTTTATCATTTAATTTTTGGGAGGATTTCTTTCTTATAATATTTTTCATTGGTTTTCCTTGCACATTTGTCTGAGTGTTTTCTTCTTGGTATCCTTCTTGGATTGTTTCTTTTTTCTTACAGTAGGGTCTTCCTATGAGGTTGTTATTCAGTCCTTGCATTTTCTTTTATTTATATCGAAAATACAAAAATATTTTCTTATTTGCATTATGGCATTTGCACTTTTTATTACTTTGCATTGATTTTGACGCATTTGGAAAGATTGTATTTCCTTGAAATTGTATAGATTGCATTGGAAAGGCTGCATTTAGAAGCATACCATCTCTTTGAAATTCAAGACTAGTACTTAGCGGTGTTTTTATATTTGCTTCTTTTTATATGTTGAGTCATTATACCATCATTTTCACGACCACACCTCTTGAGTAAGAAGAAGCCATTAAAATTAACGTTGATTAATTAAAATTGATTAGAAACGATTTTATTTTTCAGGGTGCACAAACAAGTGTAGGACATAAGGCCTTGGAATAGGATTTTGTGATTAAACTTCTCCAATGCTATTAAACTAAACATATGTGTCTGACTAGGGAGTGGTGAAACCCATTGCGTAATCAGTGACCTCAAGAGGCTCCACTCACACCAGAGTTAAGCATAAGGTCGCACGAAGTTGGTTGCAGAGAAAACCCTATAATACCTTCTTAGAGTCAGAGATATTTCTGAGGTTCTATTTGTATTTTGGGGTCTTTCTAGTACCTTTACCTCCGTGAGAAGTAGTGCTTTTGATATTTTGGGATTTTTTACCCTGCCCATACGATGGACCGGACTTGCGACTATTCGCATGTGCATTGGTTATATTGTGGTGACTCTAGTTATCAAAATCCAAAAAGGTACCTACAAAATAACCCCTGCAAGTAACCTATGTGGCTTCCCCCATGAGGCTGCTTGGTGGCTGCTAGTTATCGGGTACTGTGAAAAGAAGATGCTCCGGAGGAGCCTAAATTGGTTCCTCCAGGAAGACCTCCTCCACATACGCCATGGGAGGCGACCTAACCACTTTTTCCCTGGGTGAAATATGAGTTCAAGCCATGGAAAGTGCACACTCTAGTCATCATTGTCTCTTCTGACGTGCAGTGAAGGTGTACCAGGAAGAGCCACAGTGTGTCTTCCCTCTCTCTCGTGGCATTGGGAATGGCTAGAATGCAGAGTGTGTTCTGGTGGCTACACCAGAACTCAAAGTTGCATGTCTGGTGCGGGCCAAATTAAAAATGGAGGAAGCCATCGAAGAGTTTGATGATATCTGAGAGGAGCGACGAGACAAGCTCCACCATTATTTCTCCCACATTAACTGTATGTGCCTTTGGACTGTTCATGCAAGGGAGAAGTCCCATGGCATGAGGCTGGTGGTTGAGGCTTGCTCCCATCCTTAATGGTGAGGGGATGGGATTCAGACTGCTTTATTTATGGTCGGGCCTGGCTCAACCCCATGTGGCCTTGTTGCGCGACATGTCACCCCATTCGGGGTGTGTGCTCTCTAATTATTAGTTGGCCCTAGTATTTTGTTTTATATCTTGATTTTTGAGTCATCGTGGAGCAAGAACAACCTCCTTGTCGGTCTCTTCTTTTGTTGAAGTTACCACCGCGTATTGATCCTTTACCGAAGTCTCTTTCTAGAAGGCGTAGAGTTAATAGATGTGGTACATATATGTCCACTTCCTAGACTTGTGATCATCCAATTATGAGTGTTGAGTCTGACATGAATGTCTCGGGGAGTCCTTCGACTCCTTTATCTTCTGTGATTAGTGGAATCCCTTGGACTCCTTTATCCTCGACGGTGTGGGTGTCATAGGTTCCCTCCTCTAATGCTACCCAACCTGTGATTTCTACTCGCCCACAGGAACGAACCCTTTTGGATCACTTTTTGGTATTCCAAGTCATGATTCTCAGTCAATACCTTTGACCTCTAATCCCTTTTATTTTGGTATGCCTAACATGACGTCAAAACTCCCATCCTCTGTTTCAACGGCTAATGTGAATCCTATTTTTGGTTATGGGGGAACGACGCCTCCTTATGTTCCTTTCTCATTTGGTGGAGGTCATATTCCCAGGAGAATCCTATAGTTGGAGGTTGGACTCCTCTTTCCTCTTGGGCTAATCATATATTCAATGCTTCGGGATGGAGTACTCAACCGGGAAGACAATTCACTTCTTATATTTTTTCCGTCATCCCTTATTCCTCCACGTCGATTTTGATGAAAAAAATTATTATGGTGAATCCCCCTCTATCCTCTGGTGTTCCATATGGAGGGATTCAGTTTCAAAATATGGGAAACCCCTAACATGGAGTTACTTCGGTTGGGGGAAATTTATATAATCCTCATCATGCCACTTTTGCGGGTATGGTTCCCATACAACATTTCATGAATCAGTTTGGAGGAGGAAATTATCCTACCGGACAGGGCCATGGAATATACTAGAACCCTGGATGGTCTGCAATTCCTCAGCCCCAATATTTCCCGAGAGCATGGGCTCAGATGCCACAGCCCCAAGTCTCTTTTCTGGAAACACTTAATCTACCAGATTTGTCAAAGTTAATGAATGACCCTATGTGTCACAATCTGTCATGGACCCCCGTCCCCACCAAGCTTCCTTCAGACATTCCAAAATTTGAAGGCAATACTGGTGAGGATCTTGGTGATCAAATCACTAATTTTCATCTACGGTGCTCATCTAACTCCCTAAATGATTATTCTATTCATTTGAGGCTATTTCAACACACCCTCAGGAGGGTCACCACGAAATGGTACATTGAGATACCACTTCAATTAGATGGTATTGGTTTTTCTCAACCACTTCCAATTGTCGGTTCGTTACAACATCGACATAAAACTTTTGTCGGCCTTCCACCAAGATAAATCCATGCATGTCTCAAACCATATCCAGGAGTGGCATAAATGGAAGAGGTTGATTAAATCCTACATTCCTCCAGAGTTTTTGTTAGAATGGTTCCTTAAGTCCTTATTTCCTTATATTTCGAAAGATGGCTCTACATCCGAACTAACAGCTGAGGAAGAAGACATTTTCAAAGCTCAGCAATTGGACCTCATATATGCCCAATCTAGGATGCTTTATTGTCATGATGTGTTGTGATCAAACTACGACCCTAGAAAAAATATTGAGCCTTATGTCGATGGCATCATAGGCTCTGCAAATGCTAAGACTACATACTTAGTGATGAACCAGTTGAAAGATTTGTATCTAAGCCATCCTGTAGTAGGACAATCTTCGACTTCATCCTCCACCCCCACCCATTCGATGGATATGCATTATGTACAGTCATCGGCTAACCCGAATTGTAACCAACAACTAGGAGGGACTAAAAATAAGGGACAAGGTAATAATCGTAAGGGTGGGAAAAATAATAATAAATCCAAGGACAACAATAAAAATGATAGATTGAATACCCTGAATGGGGTGACACGTAGCACTCAAGTGCCATGTCCCACAGGGCCTGGACATGCCATAAATAAGGATTTTCAACTCCCATCCCCTCGACATTAAGAATGGGAGCCAGCCATAACTACAAGCCAGCAGCCATGGGACTTCTCCCTCGCACAAAAATCCAGGCGACCATTGAATTCAAAGCTATGGAGGTGATCATGGCAGTCATCCCATCGCACCTTCTGGTTATTATCCACCTCTGCATTTACCTTCCTCATTTCATTTTTGGCTTGCACAAGGCTCGCAGTCTAGGGCTTCAGAGCGGCCATTGCTACATCCATTGTAATTTCACCATTACCTTCGTCCTCTCGATGCCCCATGAGCATGGAAATCCGTTTCGCGGCCCAGCCTCGTACAGCATGGTTGCAAGGCATAAATGGCTGCAAAATATTGAGAGAGAACTCTCAATTTCTCACACCCAGCAAGCTAAGCTTGCTCACAGAGATGGCAGGGAAAGGATGGCCTCGTCACATCCAACATTTTTTGTGGAGGAGGACATCCAACTCCCTCTGGAGGATATGCTCTTCACGGTGCCAGATAATTGGCAGCTTCCAACCAACTTCCATGGGGACAAAACTCGAGCAGTTTCAGCGGCTCACCACAGTGCAGCCACCATGGACTCGCAAATGGGGAATTTCCCTATATGCTACATTGAGGAGGAACTCTCAGAGGAGTGCCTCCAAATGGACCAGCATGACATAATCTTGGACGGTCTCTCTCCCTTCACATTCTTAGAGCATGAAACCGAAAGCACAGGGACGAGATCAGAGGGCGGGGATGAGGAGCAGAGCGCGAGAACGAGACACTAGGACGGTGTGAAGGAAGGAACATGGGTTGTAGCAAGCGAGGCAAAGGTTGGGCACACGTCGAAGGAGGGTGGCGAGGTCCTTGTGCCACCTCCCTTTTTGACAACCTCGGAACAGTGGCGTGTCCCTCCTCCCTTCTTCCACCTGGAACAACTCGAGTTGGTGTTTGATTTGAGGTGCCAAATGGCTGACTAGGCCTACCATGGAACTCTCATGATCCAACACATAGACATGATCTATGAGGCTTTCTCCAATGCACCAGCAAATCAAAGATGTCTGATGTGTGAGAGACTCTATGCCCTGCCAGCTCGGAATGAAATGCCCAGTGAAGACCTCGACCATGAAGATCTCAATGGGTAATAGAGTGGCTAGACTTGCCTTCTGGTTTTTTCAGTTAGATTCTCAACCTCTGGTTGGGTATTATGTCAGTTAAAACTCTTTTCTGTTTAGTTTCTTTTTAGTTTCATTTTTCATGGAAAAATATTCAAACTATAGACTGCCACTCATCCTAGTTTCCTTCGGGCAAGGTAGGTGGCGGTCTGCCTCTTTTGGACATGTTATCCAGGGCTGTGAACTGTTCTGGTTTTTGATTTTTGGTGGAACAACTGGCATCCCAAGGACAGATGTATATTTTTGTTTATGATATAATATAAAGGATCCACTCTCTCTTTTTTACTAAAAGAAACAAAAAAACAACGATAGATCGAATAATAACATTGGTGAGGGAAAGAAAGAAAAATGGAAGGTGAAGTTTCCTTGTAAACTTTGTAAAGATGATCACCTTACCTGCCTATGCCCCAAAATCGATGAAGCCTTGAGGCTATTATTGCAATCACCTGATGTGATGAAAAATATGTTTCCACATAATCAACACATGGCCTCAGGGACCTCTAACATCGAAAATGCATCGAGTGGGAGTCAAAATCCCTCGGCACATGAAGGTGGCCATCTATGCGTCAATATGGTCAAGTATCAGATTGATGTAGCCACTTGATCTCCTGATTACAATTCATCACGGACTATTATAGTTCCAGAGTCTCCCCCTTTCCCAGAAACACCCTTACAGATTGAAAAGTTGAAACCTCTGCCTCATATTCCAAAAGGAGTGCTAAAGCGCTATTCCCAAAATCCTAATGTTAGATCTACCCAGAACTATTCAATTATCAAAGATCTAGGCCGAACCCCTTGTGTGATGTTGGCTTTGGAGTTGCTCCAGATGTGTCCTTCACAAAGGAATGCCTTATTATCCACGTTAATATCTCTAGATCCATGTGGCTAGAAAGTTACCAAGTTTGACGTCACAGATGTTAAGCCTCACTTTCCTTACCACATGGCCTTTCAAGTCCATGTGGAGTACACAAAAATTACCATCAAATTTACTATAATTGATGAAGGTGCTACAACATGTGTGATGTCCTTAACCTATTGGAAAGTCATTAGCTCTCCAACCCTGTGTCAATCTATGACTATGTTGACCACATTTGATGGGCATTCGTTTTGACCCCACAGAATCCTCCCCACTTTTTTGGTCTAGTTATGTGGGAAGACTATGGAAGTTGATGTCGAGGTGGTTGATGCACCTCTCGACTACAATTTACTACTAGGGTGTAATTGGACTTATGCGATGACAACCATCGTGTCATTCTGTAATTTATGTTTTCCTCACGAAGGGAAGATAGTGATGATTGATCATTTTTCCTTTGCACACGCTAGTCCTAGTACATCAGTTGGACCTTCGATCCCTGTGATTGATAATTCTCAATAGGAAACTGAGGATGTTGGTGTCATAATGTATTCCTCTTTGATGAGTAGTTTTGATTTCATGGCACCAATTCACCATATTCATACCATTTCCAATGAGTCTTCATCGTCGATGAGGTTTGTTCCTTTCTGTTCTTCGTATTTTAATGAACCTTGGACCCTACCTTCCCCGACTATGTCGTATGAAGTTCAGTCACACATTGGGATGGAAATTCCATTTTCAGTAACATAGGTTGCATATTAGGCTATTCTTGATGTTATTGTTGAGTTGGATCCTTTCTCCTCACAGACGGATGAGGTGGATCATGTTTTAGATCCTGTATGGACCACTCAATCATATTGTTCACATGATTTCCTCAATGATAATTTACCTTTGAATGAATCCATCTTAGAGGCCATGTCTGGTTCTTATAGGCCTTGGGATGATATGCATCATCGATCCTATTTTCTCCCAAAGCTTGTTAAGATCGAACAGGATGAATTTCTATCAACCTTGAGTGTGATGGTTGGTCACGTCGTGGTTCCATTAGATACCCATGGTATTTATGTCAAAGGAAACATGGTGAATATTTCTCCTACCATCACGATCGACATCTATAGCATCCCTAGTAAAATTGAGAATGTATATATCGGTGCAGATTGTTAGCCTGAATAAATTTAGATCTACACCAATATCTTCAAAGAGTTTCGATATTTTTTCGCTTGGTCATATGAATAGATGTCAAGGATCAACCCCATCATTGTCAAGAATGAGATTAAAACCTATTTGGATGCTAAACCTATTCAACAACAACTTAGAGTTGTTAATCCTAGGAAGGCCCCTGCTATTAAGGAAGAAGTAGAGAAGCTACTTAACAATGGTTTCATCAACCCGGTTCCTTTGACTGAATGGGTGTCCAATATTTTTCCCATAAATAAAAATCAAGGAACCATCCACTTTTGTATGGATTTTAGAGACCTGAATAAGGTGTTGAGCACTCAACACACCCTAAAAGCCTTATCAAAATTTGTCACTTTTTGGCTACCACTTGTTTCTTCATTTGTCTAACTCGATTTCATTTTTGGGAAATGGTTTTGTTTTCATGTCCCTTTTCACCTGAGTCTAGTTTATTTTGAACTTGTGAAACCTCATGTCTAAAGGACCTTAAGACCCGAATTAAGAATTGACAGCTAAACACTGCACCTAACGCGCTCAGATTCAGAGTCGAAAAGAATTCAAGTGAGTAAAAGAACCACAAAAAAACAACATTCATCGAGTGTTGATCCTCATCGACATAGGCAAAAGATGGTTTTGGTTTACATAAGTTGCTCACATAAAGGTCCGAGAGATAGCCGATCCCTTTCGACAACGGGAAAATACGAGAAAGACATGCATTAATAAAGGACGATAATATATCGTCGATAGCCGATGCCCCATGCACCTTATTAGGATCAGGGGAAATCTAGAAATATCACAACAATCATTTCGATCGCGATAAGGATATCTACAATCATTGATCCCATATGCATTTTCGACATCGAGACTTTTTCAAGGGAGCCAATCTGAGAGCACTTAGGTAGGTTTATCGTTGATCGTCGATCCTTGAAACTTTCGAGTGTTGGCAATATAGGTTTAGGTTTTAGAAACGTGTGGCGTAAAGAAAGTCTCGACTCTGACTGACACAAGTGAATGAAGCCACTAGTCTCGTGCCATGTGTCTTTACCATGTAGGGGGATCGTATGGTCTGGTTTTATCCCGAGTCATTTTTGGTTCCCTAGGTCCTAGTCATGCCTCCTAGTCAACTTTTCCATGTCAGCTCTGTATGACAAGATCAATTGGCGTTGGAGTTTTCCAGGAGGATATCAACCAAAATGTTCACAGCACAATCCCGACCCTCAATCCCCCAACTAAAAGAGTGAAACGATGGGACATTTGCGGTATTAGATACAATCAAATTTTCTACATTTAAGGAACTAATTAATGCTCGATCCCTTATTGTTTTCTACCTCATGCTCCAATTAGAAAACAACATTTTGAAATTGTCAATAGAGTGCATTACCACCTGTGCCTCTGTCGTCAACCCACGATGAAATTTCACTCATAACCCGAATTGAATGGCTGATGCGACACGGTAATATCATCCATGTTTAAATCTCTAGAACCATTTTGAGCAAATTCATTCTGCGTGTAAGTGAATTCCAGAGCATCCGAAGGAGCAGAGAAAGCAACTCGAGATTGTACCGACCATTTTTATTATCAAAACCAGGTTTAACAAGATTGAGAGGTATGTATCCAATTATGTCAATTCATTGGTTATAATTCATATATGATCATACTGTTTCTTACATAGTCTCTAAAATCTTCTCTAGTTGCAGGAAGAATGACATCAAGAAAGCCAACCACCAGACACTAGCCTAGAGCACCAAAGTTGAAAGAAGTTAAGATAGGCGAAGGTTCTTCTCCAGGGATTGTGAAGCAGTTGGAGTACGCTCCTAAGGAAGAGCCTGTCCTCAAAATAGTAAATAAGAAAGGTTTTTAACCAGCCTCCATCCTTTGGTGATACAAAGGCAAGCACTGGATCCAAGGTGGTGCTCCCACAGTGGGGGACCACTTCAAAAAAATTATCCGAGAAGAATACCCAAAGTATATCCCACATAGTGACCTGGACGCAAGGGCACTCGATGACCAAGTGTTCCCCAACATTCGTCGGTCATGGTGGAAAGAAGAACCCTCATTTCCCCTGCATAGAGGTTTTGAAATGGCTCATCAACCATACGGATAGGCAGAAGTGCTTGATCAACGATGATAATGGTGGATGCGTCAGATTTTTCCTCCCGACAGAAGTCCAGAAATACTACAAGCTCAGGGACCCAGAGGAGTGACTCAACACAGACTTCATAGTGAAGTTCTATGAATTCCATGACAGTCAGTTGATGGCTTCATGGTGGAGGGAAGACAAGAAGTTCACTAATCGTAGAAACAGATGGTATGGTACAATAAACCTGAGGGATCCATACATCTATTTGATGGCTCTCATCTATCGGCTATATGGAGAAAACGATTGCTCCAAGTTTTCGGAAGCATGGATTCCTTTGGCATACAAAGTGGCGATCATTGGGAGCAGCTTCAACTGGGGAGAGATAATCTCAAAAAATCTGAGCACCTGTATACAGCAGGCTCAGTCACCAAAGGAAGGACAAGCACCAAATTTCTACATGGCCTCGTACCTTCTCGATGTCATGTGCACAAGGAACGTCTTTGTCGGCATGAACCTAATCCAACATGTTACGGAGCTCCCGGTCCACATTTACTTTAGCATATTATGGGAGAATAGGTACAAGAATTCTTATGCACTTATATGCGATGAATTCATCGCACGTATTTATTTCATTATTTTTAAGAAGGAATGCTCAAGGCTATCTATGGCAGCTAAGAAAATGATAGCCAAGGTAGGCCATTATTACTTGGATGAGTGCTCAATGTACATCAGGGTGTTCAGGGCCACCGGAGCACCACATCTCCTACCTGCTCATGTCCCAAATTGTCTCATTGTGGGAGAAATATGTTATCAAACCATCTTGCAAGGCTATAATTCCACCTTGGTGAAAGACAAGAAATGGGCTTTAATTCCCTACGGTTTCCATGTGGGGTTCTATTTAGTAAAGGATATTGCTCAAGAAAAACAAGAAGGGATTAGCCAACTTGATTTTAGGTTTCGGACAGGTTGATTCTGCAAGCACGACCCTAAGGGCCTAGTCCTCCAACATGCTTCACATGTGTCATCCTGTTAGCCATACGCCCATGATAATTTTGAGGACGAAAGCTTCACAGAATGTGCCCAAGATCGGGACGAGGTGGTGCAGAGGATGGCAAACCCAAATATGACTAGGTTTAAGACCATGAGCATGGATGCACATGTGGAAAAAAATATTAATTGGCTCAAAAGGCCCTCAGAGCTAGGGAAGAAATCAGAGTGGTAGAGGCAACAAAGGCACAGAGGAGAGGATTGTTCTTGACACCAGAGGCACAATCAAGGGGATTACTTTTGATGGCAGAAGCACAGAGAGTCATTGATTAGTTGCATAATGACTCAGATCTCATAGATATGGTGAGGGCTCCTTTCGACAACCCAATCGAAAGTCGAGGAGGATCAAGTGACCTAGAGCCGATACAGATTGAAGAAACCACCAGGTCAGATAACCCTAAAACTTCAACACCATAAGTCGGATCACCAGGGGAAGTTTCGGCTCAGCCTAAGATGGAGAGGACATCAAGGAGAGCAAGTACACCAAATCCCCTATTCGACCTAATAACTATCTACAACGATGAGGAGAGTTCATAGGTGTCTTTGGTCACTCCGATAAAAATCATAGAGGAAGAAGATCCTGAGAAAGTATCCACCCTGGGTCCCGATGCTTCAATTCAGAGCCACCCGCAGAATGAGCATGAAGTGGAAATCTCCTTGGACACTAAGCCACTCGACATACCTAAAATCCCAATGGGTGGATCAATGGATGAGCCAGGATCGCTCGAACAAGAAGGAGAAATCACAAAACAGGAAATCGGTGTTTCAACAATCGATTACCATGTAAGTATCGAAATTGGCCCTGATTCCTCAATTTTGACCAATACTTTACCACCCAATGAGAAACAACCAGAGGATGATCCATCGGGACATATAGAAGAAATTCAATAACCCGGTCTTGAACAGATATACACCGTGGGGGGCCTAGGAAACACTCTTACTTGGGGAGAGCAACAAATCACTGATCCTATGGATGAGTTCGTCGATATACAAGCCATCACCTACGACCGAAAGAGGAAATCCATCATGAAGAGAACCACTAAGAAAATGAGTCTTACTCTGTACAATTCCATCCTCATCACCACGGAGGAGAAATTGATCAACACAGAGCATGCTAAGACGTCCAATCTTATTGGTGCAGGAATGGAAATCATGGATGCCACCCTGGACAAAGCAAGGAAAGATGAAGAGGATATGTCTGTTGTGCTAAAGGAGTTGGAGCATCTGCGCCAATTGGCGAAATACTATCAGGATTCCACACAGGCCATGATATTATTGAGAAGCGAATTTCAATATGCCTACAAAAAATTCACAAGTGAGTGGCACCTTTTCACTGCAAGGATAGCCGAATTCCAAGAAGACACCCTCATGGCACTAGCGACGTGCAAAGACATGGAAATATGGTATGAGAATACCCACCAAGCGGTGGAAATAATTGATTACATCAGCATGGTTCAAAAGGACTGAGATGCCAAAGAGCACGACATTCGGGTGCTTAGGGACAGCAGCATCGATCGCATAAGTAAATCAGTTGAATAATGGGAAAAGATGGCCCAAGAACCTCAGCGGGAGATTCAAGAGAAATGGGTCGATTGTGAAAGAGGCTGGACCAAGATCAATCGGGTGATGAGAGACATCGGTCTTCCAAAGTTTGGCTCACTCGAGGACTTTGTCGACTTGCATGACATAGTCAAACAACATGCATAACAAGACTCGTCGTGGACTGAAGAGATAGAAAAGGTGGCAAACATGGCACCAAGTCAAGTACAACGATTCATGGAACACCCAATCAAGGCTTAGGCAGTATTACAACAATAAAGTGCTAAAGTAGACAAGTATCGGGCTCAAGCAGTGGAGATAAAGGAGATTCTTTCAGCCCCGATGGACCAACATAGATTCATGGATGCCAACACATGCGAGGAACTCTTTTTCAAATGGTCAGAGTATGAGAAGAGTCATCCACTTAAGTAAAACGATTTTATGACTCTTAGAAGATAGAGAAATGAAAGCACCATGTGGCAATGTTTTTTTTTACTTAGCTTGCACTTTTGATAACTATTTTTAGATAATAATTTGTTATAAATAAGAGTGTCAACCTTTTAGAATAGGTCGATGGTTTTTGCAAAGACCCTCATTTTTGGAATTGTAAGGAACCACTTCTAAACTACCTTAATTGAGAAGTCATGTTTAGGACCCGAGATAAACTTTTGTTTTCATCAAAGGTGTGTATGATTGGATCTAAGGAGAAATTACTTTTGAATTTGTCTCATGAATGAATGTTGTAATGAGTAAGATTTTATGAATCTATTGATAAGTTATCTTACTCAATATTTTTATAATTCTTGTCTCTAATGATGTAAAACAAATCATTTTTTTAATGTGTGATTAGTGATTAGAGCTAAGGAAACTATTTTTATTGCCATCGTTTTATTACATGTTCTCTTCCAATAATTGTATCTTAGTCAATAATTGAAATACCAACAAGTTGATGTATTAGTACTAGGCTTGTCATAGGTGTAAGAATCGTTGTTTACATGCTTGAGCGCGAGGGTTATCCTCAGCTCGACCTTCTTCAGTAGTTAAATTTTCCCCATTTTTCTTTACCCAACTAATTTATACCAACACTTATCCTTTATCAGACCCACTTATAAGAGAAAATATAAAAAAGAGAATGTTCGAACTGAAGGAGGAGTTTTCGCAAGAAAATATCCTGTAAATCACTACGTAAATCCCATCAATTATTTGTTCGGATTTCAAGATCTGGAGAACCATTCCACTATTAAATGTTGCAGAGTCTAATTGGGCCTCGGTGGCAGGTTTGGTTCATGTTGTTGAGTTAAAGGGATTTAATACCCCTCAATAGAATTGGCGCTACAAGTAGGGCCTGAATGAATGAATGGATAACAATATTCCTAGTATAATATTCCATACAACCTACAGATTCAAAAAAACCCACATGCATGGATAGTCATTATCAGGACAACCCACATACACTGAGTACTCTTGAAATGAGTAACTCACCACAACAAGAGGAAGAGCATTTTTTCCCTGAAATACCTTACTTTCCTCCCCACGAGGAGTTGAACAAGTTCATAAGAATCACAAGAGCTTACGCTTGAAAAATTGGAGCACTACCCTTAGCTCTGTTACTCCCTCATAGAAAACAAGTAAGCAGACCAGAGGTCCACACCCCTGACCAGATTTTTGTCCACACAGTAGAAGACCTGATAGATTTCTCCCTCACCAAGATTGAACATCTCCTCAACCTGATCCCCGAAACACCAGCAAGTAACTGCTCTGAGCCCGACAATTTTTCTAACTAGGAAGGGTTTAACTCGGAACGCTTAGTTTTGGAGTCGAACGACATGGAAGATAACAATGATCATAATGAAGAAAGGGGAAACCCACCTCAGAATAATCAACCTTGGTTGGCCAGAGATGCTTTAGCCATCCCTGGATGAATACATAACCTCCCCCGACATCCAGAAATTGACTCCCTAAATTTGACCCTGAAACCTCAGGATTGCCGGAAGACCATATCAAAAAATTCATACTAGTTATTAGACTAATGAATGTCCAACATGAAGACATAGTATGTAGGATTTTACCTTATACTTTTGAGAATTTGGCCTCCACGTGGTATTTTAACTTGTCTGTAGGGTCCATAACTAGTTGGACAAAGTTTCAAAAGGATTTTTTAGATAAATTTGCAGAAGAAACCACTAAAGGAGCTTTGATGGTTGAGTTGTTTGTCACCACCATGAGTTCAAAGGAGAAGGTTAAAGACTTCAATCAATGATTCACTACGATCCTAAACAAATTTCAACCCGAAGCTAAACCCACTCAGGAGTTTCAAATCAAAGTATACGCTAATGCTTTCCTTGCTTCCATTTCCATGTTTGTGAAGAGGGCTGCCAAAACGACCTTAGCTGAGAATTTTGAGGAAGCCGAGACAATAGAGTTCGAAATGAAGGGATGTAAAGAGGGCCATATCTCATTAGTTAAGAAGGAAGTTTAGCCTCCACCTAGGAGAGGACTCTTGTTGACCAGGCCCCTAGGAAAGAAAACATAACAAGGTCCCGAAAAGGGAAGTGGAGACATAGAAGACTTACAATGGATGATAAAGAAGTTTTCAAATGAAATCATAGACATGAAAAGAAGTGTAGGGGAAGGAAACCAAGGCCAAAGGCCCTATAAACCCTTTTTAAAAACAAACCCACCGTTCAAAGCAATTGACCCTACCCCAACCAACTTAATCATCGACCTAGGGAATTTAGCATCCGACTCTTTCTGTATCTATCACAAGGAGAATCATTTTGAAAGAGATTTTCCACAATGGGTGCATGCTATGAATTTGATGGTCAATCATTTCCTAGATGAAGTTTCCCTTACCAAACAATCAAGCGGCTCAACAATGAACATTATTGATCAAGAAGAAGTTGACCCATCGGATGAAACAACCATGTTGCTTTGGGACCCTGACCTACCGATGTCTTCCAATGATCTATTTGAGGTTCAAGAACCACCCGCTGAGGTCTTGGCGATGCAAATGCGAAGTAGGGGTTATCTTGTCTCAAATGACCTTACTATTTCCCAAACCTTGGGAGGAAAACCAACGTCCAATCACCCAAAATAACCTTTGGTCTCCTGACGAAACCCTATAAACATCCATACATGAGAATTGCCCAAGCTAGACTACAACATAGTAGAATATTTGAAACAATTGAAGAAAAATATATCAGTCATGGACATGTGTAGAATTCCCCAGCATAAGGACTTTATGTTACAAACTTTAAAGTCAGTAGAAACTCCTATAACAAGATCTGACCAAGGAGAAAACCCTACCTTCACAGATCTAAGAAATAAGCCAATTGTAAACAATTGCTTTGAAGATAAAAAGGGAAAGCCTTTTGTTCCACCTTTCCTCTTGACAGTTGAAGTCTTCAACAGAAACCTCCATAATTGTTTGGTTGACTCGAGAGTATCCTCTAATGTTATGCCATTATCTATCTGCAAGAAATTAAACGCAATCCCTCTCAAGAGCGATAAACATGTGATACAATTAGACAGAACCCAAGTGAAAGTGATGGGAGAACTCAAGGATTCCATGATCATAATGGCAACACACCCTAAATTTGTTCAACTAATTGACATCATTGTGGTAGATATACCAGAATCTTATGGATTGCTACTTAGTCAAGATTGGTCCGAGAAGTTGAATGGATACTTTAGCACAGATTGAGCTCACCTTTGGTTTCCTTTAAAGGGACACACAAATATGATTAGGATCGATAGGGAAAGGTATCTCAAACATACTATCACCGATTTAGAAGCCCTCAACGAACCCTATTCGGCAGATTTCCCCGTGCTAGGCAACTACTCCTGCGACTCTGACTTTGGTAATTTCTCTTCTCTCCCATATGATGTTCCTCTGACTCAAAACTCTGAAATGAATTTTCAAGAGAATGTACCAACAACGATAGAAGAAACCCTCTTCTGTCAAGAACCTCTGTTGGAAACCCCAGGCAAAATAAGGGGAAAGGGAGAAGTTAGTAAGCATGAAAAAATTGATTTTTTTTTCTTGCAAGTTTGGACCTTATACTTTGTTAGATCTAAATCACAAGAAGGATCAGGGGCGGGGTGTATCCTCATTGATCCCAAAGGTAAATGAAATTTCCTGTCCTGCATATTGGAATTTGAATGAACTAATAAGATCGTCGAGTATGAAGCTTTAGTGCAAGAGCTAAAGAAAGCCATAGACTTAAACATTAAAGAACTAAATTTTTTTGGAGACTCTGAAATCATCGTTAGGAAAGTAAGGAACACTATACACTGCAACTCTCCCCATGCAATTAATTATCAATAGGAAGTGCACAGACTAATAGAACATTTTGAAGCCCTCAACATTACAGCGATCCCCAGAACAAAGAACACTCTTGTTGATTCCCTGGCCACCACTGCCTTAAGGTTATCCCCTTTAGAATACTATGAATCCTCCTAGTTCACAGTGGAGCTACTCTACAAACCATTGATATCCAACAATATTTCTAACTGGAAGGTCTTTGAAGGATATGAACAAATCATAAATTTCTCAACCAATCAGGAAAATTTTAAATATTTGGCTATTGACAATGAAATATTTCAGGAGCAATTAGTAGAAACCAATCCCCATGTACAAAGAGTTGAAATAGATCAATCAACTAACAAACCGAGGTTTCACACGATACCAAAAGGGGTATCCCATTTAGAAAACCTTTTTGACTTGAGAGAAATATTTAAAGGGTCAAAAAACACAAATACAGGGATTTCCTACCCCATGTACGAGACTATAAACTTGGGAACCCTAGAAAACCCTAAGAATATAAATCTCGGCAAGACAGTATCTAAATAAGAAAGGAATTCCTATCTCAAATTTTCCAGAGAATATCAAGATGTTTTCGCATGGTCCTACCGAGATGTGAAGACTTATGATACTCGTATCATTCAACACACAATCCCATTAAAACTTGGAGTAAAATCCTTCCAACAAAATATCTGGAAGTACCATCCATCTCTGGAGCCTCTCATGTGTCAGGAGTTGAAGAAATTACTAGATGCTAAAATTATCTTTCAGGTTAGACACTCTACATGGTAGAAAATTTGGTTCCTATCAGGAAAAATTATGGGGAGATCCATCTGTGTGTAGACTTTAGAAACCTCAACAGAGCATCAAAAAAGGACAACTACCCAGTCCCATCGATGTAGAAACTCTTGCAGACCGTGTCAGGTTCTGATATTTTCTCCTCGCTGGACGGTTTTTCAGGTCATAACCAAGTTCTAGTTTCAGAGGAAGACCGATTGAAAACTACCTTTTGGACCAAGTGGGGAACCTTTTCTTATAAACACATGCCCTTTGGGTTAATCAATGCATGGGAAACCTTCCAAAGGGCCATGGACGTAGCGTTTCGGGGACTAATCAAAAATGTGTAGTAGTTTATTTGGACGATGTGATTGTGTATTCAAAGAATAGAGAAGATCACATCCAACATTTAACCCAGATTTTCAAAAGGTGTAGGAAATACGATATATCCTTAAACCCTAAGAAAACTATCTTTTGGTGTTGAGGAAGGGAAAATACTAGGTCATATTATATATCAAGAAGGAATTCGCATAGACCCATAACGAATTAGAGCTATAGCTCAGCTTCCATTACCCCACAACAAAAAGGCTATGCAATCCTTCTTTGGGAAAATCATCTTTGTGAGAAAGTTCACCCCCAATTTCACTGAAACTATCAAACCCTTACAAAATATGATCCGCAAAGATGTTGAATTTAAGTGGGATGATGAACGAAAAAGTTTTTTCAACAATATTAAGATGGAAATATCTCAAGATCCAATGTTGCGAAGTCCCAAATTTAGCAAATATTTCTTCCTCTACACTTTCACCTCCGACCAATCGTTAGCTGCAATATTGACTTAGAAGGATGATGACAACAATGAGGCCCCTGTCTCATTTATGAGGACTAATATCCAAGGGTTCGAAATGAATTACCATGCTATAGACAAGTAGGCTTATGCGATGCACAAGGTAGTGAAACACTTCAGATCTTACATCCTAAAGAACCACACCAAAGTCATTGTGCCTCATCCCGCAGTCTGATCCCTATTCACTCAGCAAGAGATGGGGGAAAGAAGAGGGAACCGGATGGCAGTGGTCCAAGAATTTGATCTCGATTTAAAACCTGCCAAACTGGTTAAGGGACAAGGATTATGTAAACTGGCAGTTGAAGCCCAGGATCAAGTAAATGAAGACCCTGTGTGGGAGAATGAATTAACATTATGGTATAGTGAAGCTTCATACTGTTGGTCACTATAATTGCTTAATTAATTTTAAACAACCAAGTGAAACATAAATTATCAACCCAGGGAAGTCTTTTGTTTCAAATATAGCCACGCACTATATATGCTCAATTCCAAAAGCACTT
>SNQJ01S0055535.1:26003-47265 GCA_010110895.2 Picea sitchensis
CCCTGGCTAACACACTTGCAGAGGTAAATGAAACCTACAGAAGACAAGGTGTTGTAGTCCCTTTCTGTCTGAGCAGGAACACTTTGACCAAATATCTGGCTAGCACACTTGCAGGGGTAAAGGAAACCTACAGAAGACAAGGTGTTGTAGTCCCTTTCTGTCTGAGCAGGGACACTTTAACCAAATCTCTGCAAGCACACTTGCAGCATTAAACAAATTCTACAAAGGGTATGATGTCCCGATCCCTTTCTGTCTGAGCAGGGACCTTTTAACCAATTCTCTGCTAATCTCACGAAATCATCACACAAGACTGCTGATAAAATAAATGACAACTTTCATTCAATAACCAAGACAGAGTCAGTAGTGTTTCAACAAAGCGTAATCCATTAAAACAGTGTTTCAGCAAACGACAGTTAAACAAAAGAGAAATTATACAAACACACTTCTAACTAACGGGTGAATCTTGTGACGAAGGTGGGCCCTCCCTTCTCACAAGATTCCTCTGAAATGGGAAAGCTTAGAAAAGAAGAATCAAAGCAGCCTTATATTCATCTATTGAAATATCACATTACAAATTGGAAGTACAGAATGCGTCCTGCTCTCTGAAGTTCTTCAATACATCAAAATTTGGATTCCTCGAATGGTGATTTCTCCTGGATTTAAAGGGGAAATCCCTTCGATACAATCATTACAAAGCATATTTGAATCCTACACTAAATCGGATCTTCTTTGTAAATCAGCATAGGATGTCCTATTCTCACGCAACCGAATGCTAATACAGGAGTTGAACGAGGTATTTCTGTTACGGCTGGTGTAACAGCTCCTTCTCATAGCTGCTGATATTGTTTCAGCATCGCAATTCATGGGCTGTTTCAGCCACGTGAATTGCGCTCTTGACTGTGTCGGCCTTGACTGCTAACTGTCACGGCTCGTGTTTCAGCATCGTGGTGGTCTCCTCTGTGTTTCATCATCTACACTTCTGAACTGAGTGACAGCTCCGTGTTTCAGCATCTGCATCCTCGAACTATGTAGTTGCTCCATGTTTCAGCATCAGTTCAACAACGACTCTGGACAGTTTTGTGTTTCAGCATCGGCCTTGAATACTAATCTGCAGTTATGGACACTTATGCACTTCTAATCATTGGTTAAGTGCAAAAGTAATGTAAAATATTATGCAAAACAGATTAAGCATATAGTAAATGAGAAAGGACGTTGTATACCTTGGAATGATCAGATGAAGTGATATTATGAGTCTAAATGCAAGTGATGAAGGGTATAATAATGGCAAAAAGTATGGGCAAAAAGGTACAATATGTGGTCCTAACACATACGTATCCCTGGGGAAAGAGTCTTGGTATGGGAAATTATCTCATCTCCTACACCATGGGACTTTCCCATAAAACATAAAATTTAAGGAAAGGAGAGCTCTCAAACTAAAATCGACACAATATCGTCTTATAAATTCGGTGCTCTTCCGCATTAATTTTGATGGGGTACTTTTAATATGTATCGAACGAGAAGACGCAGACAAAGTTTTGAAGGAGCTCCATGATGGTCCTGCGGGAGGACACTTTGTAGGGAATACCATCGCTCACAAGATACTGAGAGCCGACTATTATTTGCCTACTCTATTTAAAGACGCCCACACACATGCTAGAAACTGTAAAACCTGTCAAATGAGCACAGGGAGGGAAAAGAGAGTAGATGTCCCACTTCAACCTGTGGTCGTCTCCAGACCTTTCGAGCAATGGGGGTTAGATGTCATAGGATAAATTACACCAAGTTATTCAAAGAAACATAGATACATACTAACTGCCACATACTATTTCACGAAATGGGAAGAGGTCGTCCCTCTGACTCATACAAACGAAAAGATGGTAATCCAATTCATAGAACAACAATTGATCACAAGGTTCGGTATGCCTTTCGTTATTTTTTTTTATAATTTTTCTTATTTCTCTTCCACCCTTTTAACAAAGTTTTCTCTAGACAAAGGAATCATAATCAGATACTTTGCAAACTTTTATCTGTAAGGGAACGGAGTGGCAGAATCAACCAAGAAGAATCTAGTGAGGATATTAAAGAAAACAATTGCATACAATCAGAGGAATTGGCATAATTCACTTCATAACACCTTATGGGATGATAGGGTAATGCCCCAAGAATCTATAGGGAATTCCCCATACTTTTTGGTATGCGAACAAGAATCCATTCTCCCGAATGGGATGTATCTTCCATCTCTTCATCTTTCCCAGGTTTCTAGAGGAGAGCCCTCATCAGTGATTCAACAGAGAATTGATACCCTCCTCATGCTTGAAGAAGAAAGGTAAAAACAAAAATCTAAGTTCATTGCTCATCAACAGACAGTCAAAACATGGTTTGACAAACACAAATCTAAAGAGAATAATTTTGAAGTAGGAGACTTAGTTTTAAAATGGGATAGGGAAAATGAAGCAAAGGAAAAACATTTGAAGTTTTTGAATCTATAGCTCGGACCTCTTTAGATAGCCGATAAACTTGCGATAGGCACGTATCGATTGCAAAATCTGAGGGGGGAACCTGATGCCCTCCCGGTGAACGGCCAAGCCCTAAAACAATATTTGTGTTAAAAAATAAAAATAAAAGTGTGTTTTCATGATATATTATATTTAAGTAGGCTAATTGCTCATTCCTTCATTTTATATATTTTTTGTTATAGTATTTTTTGCTCTTTGAAGTTTGTGTTCCTCAAGGCATTGGTTGACCTCAGTTCATGCGGTATGACAAACTTTGTCCCTAACTCATGCTTACATACAACACAAGAAGCATTGGGAGAATTGTGGTTGTTTTGAAGGAGTTTTGTATCTAACCTATGAAAATAAACAACCATGGAAAAGTGATGAAGTGTCCACCTGGTGTTTTGGTAAAACCTCAAGGGAAAGATGGTAAACTAGAAAGGACCACATGTACCTCAAGACAGAGTGAGCGAAAATTCACCTTAACCATCTCATTTTGCAAATAGCAGACATCTGTTAGGACCCTGAAATGTCCCTTTTTCACTTCACCTTTTGATCATTCAACCTTCTCATTCCTAAGCTAAATGACTATTATAATGAGCACCAAGACCCTTTTTCCCAAGGTACGAACTATTCATCTTGCTTTTATGTTTTCATTTACTTAGCATGTTTGATTGATAACGTTCACATATTTTACCCATGAAATAATTTAACTAATGATCAAAGTGTTATAACAGCCCACTTCGAGAAACTCGTTGTTGTCACAACTATGCGCAATTCCTGGAAGTTGTTATAGGACTTCTGCAATAGACGCCCATCAATCCTGGAAGCTGTTACACAACTGCTACAACAGAAGCCTGTTAATATCGGAAGTTGTTACAACAGACACGACCAGTCCTGTTGTGATATGACTACTGCAACACCTGCTGATTAGAATGTTGTCTCACAATGTTGATGAAGGAGAATTCAAGATTTTGTATTAATGATATCTAACGAACAGCCTAAGAATCGGGGATTCTCAAGACTGTTCTGTTTTTTAACACTGAACGACTCTGACTTTAAATAGCAGAGCTTTTGTAATGTAAAGGGTTGTTAGTATTTTTGCTTGACCTGAAGAAAGGAGCGATTATTGTACACAGACATCTTTTTGTCAATTGAATGAAGAAGTGGATCGAATTTCTTTAGCAGACTGTAACCTATCTTTTGAGTGGATTTACTGAGATAGAAAGGGCCCACCTTCCTCACCGATTCCCCTCTGTTTCAAATTCTAGATTTAGTCGTTTTCATTACAAATGGTTTAACTGTTAGATATTTTTAAATATAACTGTTGTTACAGTTTAGTTCCTTCTTGGTAAATGTGCATAGACTTGTCTCATGAGAATTAGAAGTCAGTAGTTGAACATGGTTGGAGAACTGCTTTTCCTGTTTTTTCATTCGGTTAAAATCTTGTTTTGGAGAATTAAAAGTGTGAATTAGCTTCTTGCAATAAGTAGATTTCCCTTCAACAATAGTATAGAATTTCTTCCTGCAAAAGTAAATTAGAAAGTTAGATTAAGGTAGGCAATTCATGGTTTTGTAGATTTATCAGTTTTTATTGCAATTATGATTTTAAATCTGTATCACTCCAGCTATATCAGCACAATTGTGTTAGCGATAATGTTTGTTTGATTTGTTAAAAATAACTTCCCTACTACAATTAGATTAGAGATGCTTTCATAATCTAGCATAGACTGTGCAGAATTATCTTGAAATAACAAACTTCCCTGGGTTGACAATTTATATTGAACACTTTGATTTTCCATTCAATTAGACAATTAAAGTGCCCAACATTTTGGCACCGTTGCTGGGGAAGATAATTGTAGATTTTGGTAAACACACTATTTTTTTTTTTTTTTTAGGAATGAATAGTCTACATGAATCACCAAATGCGAGAACGAACCCCCCAAAATACTAACATTACAGGCACCAGAGGACGTGGAGGAAGAAATCCTAACATATTGGGAAGACAGACCATTGTTGATGAGATTGTAGCCAGAACAGATTCTTCTTTAGAATCCATTTTCCGCCCTACCAATCCTCCAAGAGGATGTGATCCGCAGTCAGTAGAAACACCCCCTCTCGAAACATCGTTCTCATCAAGGGATGAAGTTGAAGTTGTAGCTGAAAGCGAAGTTGAAGATTTGTCACCAACAAATCAACAAGCAACACTGGAGAACATTGAGGATCAAGGCAATATAGCCTGGAACCGTGAAAACCTAGAAGAAGTTGTTTATCAGATCAACGGTCGGATAGTCACTAAGGAAGAGTGGGACACTGTTCATATTGAGTGGAGGGAGAGAGCACATATGGAGAATCAAGGGGATAATGAAGAAGAGCTCTACCAAGAGAATCCACAGAACAACGAGGATCAGGTAAACAATGAAAACACTATCTCTACCCTGGTTTTTCCTATTTCTNTAGATTAGAGATGCTTTCATAATCTAGCATAGACTGTGCAGAATTATCTTGAAATAACAAACTTCCCTGGGTTGACAATTTATATTGAACACTTTGATTTTCCATTCAATTAGACAATTAAAGTGCCCAACATTTTGGCACCGTTGCTGGGGAAGATAATTGTAGATTTTGGTAAACACACTATTTTTTTTTTTTTTTTAGGAATGAATAGTCTACATGAATCACCAAATGCGAGAACGAACCCCCCAAAATACTAACATTACAGGCACCAGAGGACGTGGAGGAAGAAATCCTAACATATTGGGAAGACAGACCATTGTTGATGAGATTGTAGCCAGAACAGATTCTTCTTTAGAATCCATTTTCCGCCCTACCAATCCTCCAAGAGGATGTGATCCGCAGTCAGTAGAAACACCCCCTCTCGAAACATCGTTCTCATCAAGGGATGAAGTTGAAGTTGTAGCTGAAAGCGAAGTTGAAGATTTGTCACCAACAAATCAACAAGCAACACTGGAGAACATTGAGGATCAAGGCAATATAGCCTGGAACCGTGAAAACCTAGAAGAAGTTGTTTATCAGATCAACGGTCGGATAGTCACTAAGGAAGAGTGGGACACTGTTCATATTGAGTGGAGGGAGAGAGCACATATGGAGAATCAAGGGGATAATGAAGAAGAGCTCTACCAAGAGAATCCACAGAACAACGAGGATCAGGTAAACAATGAAAACACTATCTCTACCCTGGTTTTTCCTATTTCTAATGCTCCCACAGGAGGGATGGATCCTATGAAAAACATACCTCTCTCGGCTCTCCCAAATTTTCATGGATTATCTACTGAAGATCCGGATGAGTTTCTGTTTGAATTTGACATTTTGTGTAGAAGCTATGACTACACTACCACTGCGCAGAAGCTTAAACTGTTTCCAACCACATTAAAAGGAAATGTGTTAAGATGGTTCATGAGCCTTGGAGGGGGAAACATTTCAACATGGATACAAATGAGGCAGTTTTTCCTGCACAAATACCAAGACTACTGTCGAACAAGGGAATGTAGAAGGAGGATCTATTCAAAATGTCACAGAAGGAGGACGAGACCCTTGAAGACTTTGTGGAGCGACTCCAATACAATCTACAACGGTCTGGCCATTTGGATGTGAGTAAGGACATTCTAAAAACCATTTTTCTAAAAGGAGTTAGAGAAGATTGTTTAGATATGATGAATATTCTTGAGAAAGGAGATATATCTAAGGAATCCTATGAGGACATTGTAGACCTCTGCAAAAGATGTTCTCGAGGATCTACAAGGAATAAGACAGCTACCAAGAATACTACTTTTTCAAGGGTACAGAAATCAACAAATGGAGGAGCAACAAGAGCAGAAATAGGTAATCTGTTAGAAAGTTTCAAAACAGAGATGATTAACTCTTTTTCCTCACAAATGGATACTTTGTAGGTCAAACAGAAACAAGAAGAACCAGAGAAAGTATTATGCATTTTCTGTCCAAAATGTAGGAAGAAACATCCACCAAGGGAGTGCCCACTGAACAATGTCCAGGTATGCCTTATTTGTGAATAAGACCATGCCACTGACCAATGTCCTTCTCTACCAGGTGTAAAAGCAACAATGAAGGCAACTAATGAGGAAGCAGAGGTTGTCTATCTGATCACACAAAGGAGACAATCGCAGCCAAGAGGTCAAGGTATGAATTCTCAATTCTCTCCTCCATCATTTAATTATTGGAACAATCAGCTACCATATGGCCAGTCGAATGCCCCCCCTCCAAACCAAATGCCACCCTCTTATCAGGATCCCAATGCATGGTTACCTATGCCCCAACAACAGAATTACTATGGGCAATGGAACCCATACGGGAGAGGTCCTCAACAACAACTCAGTTATCAAAGCCAACACCAACCGAACTTCTTTCAACAATAGTTCCAACCCCCATACCAGCAGCAACAGTTGCAATTGCCTCCCAATAACTCACCAAACAATCCTCCCTTACAACCTCATATGCCTGTAAAACCTAACCCAAACCCAAATAATAAGTTCATTCAAAACATAGACATACATAATGTGCTAGCCTTATCTATTACTCCTATGCCTTGTGATGAAATAAACTTAAGATCAGGGAGAATAGTTGAGTCAATAATTGAAGATGCTCCATCTTCAGAATCAGATAAGGAATCAGGGGAGATACCATCTGCTGATATAGAATAAATTAACCAACCCATTCTAGAATCAACAGACCCACCATTCCCTGAAAGATTGAAAATTACCAAGCCTATGGAATTACCATCTTTGAATCTCCTTGGAGAATTGCAAAATCTGCATGTTAACATTCCACTACTACAAGCAATAAGGGATGTCCCTATTTATGCCAAGACTATGAGGGATCTTTGTATCAAAAAACTTGGATGAAAACCCAAAGATCCCCTCATAGTGCATGTAGTGGGGGATTTGTCTGAGCTAATGCTAGGCAAAACTCCACCTATTAAATATGGTGACCCAGGAAACCCTGCCGTCACAATTAAAATTGAACAGACATCTATTTTGCATGTACTAGTTGATTTAGGGACAACAATTAACACCATGCCAATAGAAACTACGCAGTTGCTGCAACTCGGAACAAAAATCTGACCTACTCCTACTATTCTAGAATTAGCCGATCGCTCTACCATCAGACCAGAAGGAGTAATCGATGATTTAGTTATTTCAGTAGACTCGTGGGAGTATCCTGCTAATTTTGTCGTGTTGCAACCCAAATCCAGTCTGGGAAGCCATCCTCTAATTCTGGGATGACCATGGTTATCCACATATGACGCCTTCATAGGTTGTCGATCTGGTTCTATGACCATCTCTGATGGTTATGACACAAAAAAACTTACCCTATATCCTCATGCTACACCCAGTGCAGAACCCGAAAACTCTCTATGGATGGACACTAAGGCTGAAAGTGCTCTGCCTGTACTTACTATAGGAAAGGCCCTGAGTTTCAAGGATGATATAGAGGATGAGTTAATCAACTATTTTATTTGTGACCCCTCTGTTGTTACACAACACACGCACCACCAATTGATCAGAGTCTTTGACCCTATGCCCCAGGAAGAAATGAACTTGGAAATGTTCTTAGAAACTGCTGACAATCAGAGTGATTCAGCTATAACAACATTCATTGTAATACCAAACGTTGTAATAGCAGATGATGAAACAACAACAGTTCAATTATTTCCTAAAATCAGTTCCAAGAACGTCGTTGTGGAAATTGAACCTGGAAAAACCTTGAACATCAATCCTGATCTCTCCAGCGTTGAAACTCACCAACTGATGAAATTACTGATTGAACATAAAGAAGCATTTGCATGGGATTACATGGATATGAAAGGCATCCCCTCTGAGCTATGCACCCACCATATATACATTAAAGAAGAATGTCGACCCATTTTCCAACCGCAAAGGAGGATGAACCCAAACCTTAAAGAAATTGTTAAAGAAGAACTTTAGAAACTTCTCAACACCGAATTCATCTATTATATATCAGACAGTGAGTGGGTATCACCATTGGTTATTGTGCCTAAAAATAATGGTAAGTGGAGTGTGTGTGTGGACTATCGAGCCCTGAATAAGGCAACGCAGAAGGATCATTTCCCTCTGCCATTTATTGATCAGGTTTTAGATAACTTAGCCGAAAAAAAAATATTTTTCTTTTCTAGATGGATTCAGTGGATATAACCAGATACCAATTGCCCCATAGGACCAAGATAAGAGCACCTTTACCAGCCCTTGGGGAACATTTTCCTACAAGGTTCTCCCATTTGTCTTGTGTAATGCACCAACCACTTTCCAGAGAGTTGTGATTCGTATTTTCTCTGATATGGTGAATGACTGTATGGAAATATTCATGGATGACTTTACACCTTATGGGACTGATTTCAAAGACGCTTTGTCTAATCTGGAAAAAGTACTCAAAATATGTAGACAGACTCATCTTTCTTTAAGTACAGAAAAGTGCCATATGATGATGCGCAAAGGGGTGGTGTTGGGACACTTCATCTCTTATGCAGGGATTCAGGTAGATCCAACCAAAATCCAGGTAATTTGGACATTCCAACTCCATCAACTCAGAAAGAGGTAAGAAGTTTTTTAGGACATGTTGGGTATTACAGGAGATTCATTAAATATTTCTCTAAACTTGCCTCTCCATCGTTTTTCTTACTAACAAAAGATGTTAACTTTCATTGGACTGAGGATTGTGAATTGTCTTTTGTAGATCTTAAACAATGATTGTCCACAGCTCCCATTTTGAGAGGGCCCAATTGGGCTCTGCCTTTTCACATTTCTTCAGATGCCTCAGACACTGCAATTGGTGCAGTACTAGGGCAACAAGAGGACAAAGAAACCTACGCTATCTACTATATAAGCAAGAACATGGCTCCTGCTGAGTTAAATTACACAGTTACTGAAAGGGAATTCTTGGTAGTAGTATATGCAATCAATAAATTCAGGCATTATGTAACTGGTTATCCAACTTTTATTCATACTAATCATACAATCATAAAATATCTAATGAATAAACCTATTACTAATGCCCGAGTGATAAGATGGTTGTTACTACTGCAAGAATTTGACATCACTATAGTGGAGAGACCAGGAAAAGAAAATGTGGTTGTTGATTTTCTCTCGAGATTACATATAAATGATGATAATTCACCTGTAGATGATCCCTTTCCTGATGAACATTTGTTTGCAGTATCTGCTCACTCACCTTCGTATGCAGACATTGCTAATTCTCTGGTTGCAGGGAAGGTACCTCCACATCTATCTCCTAGGGAAAGAAGGAAAATTATTCAAAAGAGTGTCAGGTACAGTTGGATAGGAGGATACCTCTTCTACAAAGGCCTAGACCAAGAAATCAGGAGATGTGTGAGGGATGATGAGGTTTATGATTTGCTAAAAGCTTGCCATGATGGCCCTTGTGGGGGTCATTTTGCTGCAAAAAGGACTGGGCATAAAATTTTAAGGATGGGTTATTATTGGCCCAGCATATTTCAAGATGCCAAGAATTATGTCCAATCTTGTGACAGTTGCCAAGGCATGGGTCAGCCAACTCACAGGGACGAGATGCCACTCGAGCCTCAGGTAGTGTTAGAGCCTTTTGAGAGATGGGCCATGGATTTTGTAGGACCCATTCACCCACCTTCCAATCAAAAAGTCTATATATTGGTCTGTACATATTACATGACCAAGTGGGTGGAGGCAAAAGCACTTATCAGAGCATCAGAAGAGGTTGTCTTAGCATTCTTGTTTGAAAATATATTTGTTAGGTTTGGCATTCCCAGAGAACTGGTCACTGATGGAGGACCCCCTTTCACATCACATAAATTTGAATCTCTACTCAGTAAATATCATGTTTTACATAGAATAGCTTCTCCATACCATCCACAAGGCAATGGCCAAGTGGAAAGCACCAACAAAGTTATCAAAGCCATTCTTACCAAAAAAGTGAAAGAAAATCGTAAGGATTGGTATGACAAATTGCATGAAGCTCTATGGGCTTACCGAACTACTTGGAGGAGCACAACTGGTTTTTCTCCTTATGAGCTGGTATATGGAAAAAGCCATGTTTTTCTCATTGAATTTGAAATCAAAACCTTAAGAACTGCATCAGCAATCAACCTCGACTTGACTATGGCATAGAAAGCCAGACTGTAGCAACTCAATGAGCTTGATGAAAAGCATTTGGATGCCATCCATCAAACCACAGTGATTCAACAACAAAGAACAAAATGGCATGACCGAATCATTAAGAAGAAATTATTCCAGAAAGGAGATTGGGCTCTATTGTATGATTCATGCTTTAAGGAATTTCAAGGTAAGTTGTGTACACAATGGCTAGGGCCTTACGAGGTAGACACAGTATTTCCCAATGGGACAGTCCGGTTGATTACTATTGATGGATCCAATACACACTTACATGCAAATGGTCATCGCTTGCATCTGTATCAGCTTCCACTGTCCAAGACAGAATTCAAAACTAGTTATACAGCTGATACAGATTATCAAATCTTAAATGGATAGGAGCTTGCTCCTTCCCCTTCTAAACTTTAGGACTTCTTTTGCTCAGACTTTGTATATAAATAATCTTATCAAAATTTGCATTTCTCTATTTTTAGTTGAAAATTTTCTATTTTCTTTACTATGCTAATAAAGCCTTGAAAGGTATCAGGCAATTATGTGTGTGCAGGTAGATTTATGAACAGAAGGAAATGATGAGTTCATGGAAGTTGAAAAACTTCCTAGAATCGAAGTAAGGTAGTGTTTGGCCGATTTCAATGTTGTTACACCTTTTTCCGATGAATTGGCCGATTTCAATGTTGTTACACCTTTTTCCAATGAATTGGTCAATTTCAATGCTGCTACACCTTTTTCCGATGAATTGACCCCATTCAATGTTGTTACACCTTCTTCCGATAAATTGGTCGATCTCAACGTTGTTACACCTACCTCTGACATTTTTTAAAAAGAGCCTGTTGATACACTAATTACTATTGTTCTTTCTTGCCACTTCACTCTTTCTTTTTGCGGATGTTGCGGCTCTAGCCCTCCAATATTTCGTGCAACAACACCACTGATTAGACAATACTGATGCTTTCTATCTAAAAGTGTTTCTTCATTATGACGTAACTTCACATTCGGCGATATCCAATTGGCTCACTACAGTAAGGACTACGACTCTGCACAAGCTATCAGTTCTCTCATGATCCTTCATCATGCCAGCTATTATGCGCCATTCGGACAGTGGTTGGATTGTGCAGTTACTCCGACAAGTCGTTATGTGCGGTAAGATTTGAGGTACGTGATTAATCCTACGTGTTAAAGTAATGAAGATATAAAAGCACAATTTCCTATTTACTAACCGGTTACACCTGGAGCCAATCCGCTTAGTTGGGGGGGGGGGAACGTAAATCTAGCCGTTCATTCTGAAGTTTATACACACCTCCACCACCTTTCCACCCACACTTATTTTAACTAAGACACTGTATTCTCTCTGCAAACCACGTTTGAGCCTATTGCGTCTCTGATTTAGGTGATAGTTTCTCCTTCTACGTGCTTGTGACTCTCAAGAAACATCATGGGAGGATCAGCTGTGAGACATGAACCCACAACTCTGGACAATTTGCTGCTACACCCAGAGGCCTACCATATATTTCTTTAGGCCAGCTGGATATCATATTTTAATAAGTTGAAAGAGTTTAGTGAGGACGAGGTATTGGAGTTTAGTCAAAATCTTACTGAAGGGTATTCAATGGTGAATGGGGTGAGGATTCCAGTAACAGAAGCAAGAATTGTTGCTGTAACAGGGTTGCTAAGAACAGGAGACCAATGGTTTAACAGAAAAACACATCTCTCAGATGCACAGAAGGGGTTCCTCGTCAACACTGGGCGATTTCAGACCAAGGGCAGAGGTGTAGATGTCAATTCCTTACCAAAGCCATAGAGGGAAAGTTGCAGAATTTCAAAGGAAAACCTCAGAGATCCATTGATCAAATTGGATCAACATCAAATCAGAACCCTCTAACTGTTGCAACAAATAATTCTCCAGGGGTATGAATACCAGGTTTTACCTTATGCCCAGAACTGCAGGAAACTATCTTCTCCTTTCAAAATGAATGTACTCAATTTGCAGCAGAATCATCGGTGTTGCCTGATGATTCTGCGCATCCCATGTCCGTTGACGATATTCAGATCATCATAGACCCCAGTATACCAGAATATCCTCCTTGTGTGCTTGAGGAAGAACAACCTGTTCCTCCTCCAGCAACGAAGAAGCAAACCACTACTTTCATTTCTACTTTACCCAGGAGAAAATCCAGGTCCACCAGATCTGTCGAAGTTGCAATTGGAAGACAAGATATGGAGCAAGCCATTCCTATTCTTCGTCCACTATTCCCTATGGTTGATGCAAGGAAGGTTCCACAAGAATCAACTTTCAATGTCAAGGCTGATCCACAAGAACCAGTCCTGACAGATACAGCTGTTACACCAGAACCTACTGCTCCACAGAAGATTGTCCTACCAGAGCTAGTAATATTGGAATCAACCGACAATGTCGAGACTGCTCCACAAGAACCAGTCCTAACAGACACAGATGTTCCACAAGCACCAACTGTCCATGTCGATACTGATCCACAAGAACCAGTCCTGACAGACACTATTGTTACACAAGAATCAGATCCACAGCATGCTGAGGATGTACCACTTGCCCAATTGTTTGCACAAATACAGCAAAAGATCAAGAATACATAAAATTCCAGGATCGATGCACTGATAACGGAGAATTCTAACCTCAAGGTAGAATTAAAAACCTTGAAACAAGAGGTGGCAGCTGCCCGACAGAAGAAACCAGAGGGGATAACCATGGACATCCTAGCATTGAAAAAAGTTGTTTTCGGCAGAAACAAAGAACTCATGTGTTTTGAGTGTGGCAACATTTACTATGAGGCAGGATATGAGGTAGTCAAAGTTCCAGTTGCTACAGGACTAGCAAATGTATCAATCAAGACTGAACATGGACTTCCTGCTACACAAAAATCAGTAAAATAGAGGAGATCTCATCATCATAAATCAGCTCCTGGTATACCAAAAGCTTGCAAACAAGAACCTCTATTTTCTTCACGAGTTGTTACTCAAGAAACTCAAACTGATCCTGTTCTCGGGCATAAAGGAACCCAAACAGATTGTTGACTCAACAAATTTTCTTTTTGACACAACATTCTTCATTACCGACACTTAGAAATTTCTCTTCACAATTTTGCACTGGAGGAGATACTGATCTACTTCAATTACAAAGTAAGGTTTGAATGTATTTTGCATGAGGACATGCAATGTCTTCAATTGGGGGGTATGTTAGGACCTTGAAATGTCCCTTTTTCACTTCACCTTTTGATCATTCAACCTTCTCATTCCTAAGATAAATGACTATTATAATGAGCACCAAGACCCTTTTTCCCAAGGTACGAACTATTCATCTTGCTTTTATGTTTTCATTTACTTAGCATGTTTGATTGATAACGTTCACATATTTTACCCATGAAATAATTTAACTAATGATCAAAGTGTTAGAACAACCCACTTTGATAAACTCGTTGTTGTGATAGCTATGCGCAATTCCTGGAAGTTGTTACAGGACTTCTACAATGGATGCCCATCAATCCTGGAAGTTGTTACACAACTGCTACAACATAAGCCTGTTAATCTAGAAAGTTGTTACAATAGACGCCACCAGTGCTGTTGTGATATGACTGCTGCAACACCTACTGATTAGAATGTTGGCTCAAGATGTTGATGAAGGAGAATTCAAGATTTTGTATTAATGATATCTAACGAACAACCTGAGAATCGGGGATTCTCAAGACTGTTCTGTTTTTTAACACTAAACAACTCTGACTTTAAATAGCAGAGGTTTTGTAATGTAAAGGGTTGTTAGTCTTTTTTCTTGAACTGAAGAAAGCATTGATTATTGTACACAGACATCTTTTTGGCAATTGAATGAAGAAGTGGATTGAATTTCTTTAGCAGACTGTAACCTATCTTTTGAGTGGATTCAGTGAGAAGGAAAGGGCCCACCTTCCTCACCGATTCCCCTCTGTTTCGAATTCTAGATTTAGTCATTTTCATTACAAATGGTTTAGCTGTTAGATATTTATGAATATAACTGTTGTTACAGTTTAGTTCTTTCTTGGTAAATGCGCATAGACTTGTCTCATGAAAATTAGAATTCAGTTGTTGAACATGGCTGGAGAACTGCTTTTCCTGTTTCTGCATTAGGTTAAAATCTTGTTTTGGAGAATTAAAAGTGTGAAGTAGATTCTTGCAATAAGTAGATTTCCCTTCAACAATAGTATAGAATTTCTTCCTGCAAAAGTAAATTAGAAAGTTAGATTAAGGTAGGCAATTCATTGTTTTTGTAGATTTATCAGTTTTGATTGCAGTTATGATTTTAAATCTATAGCACTCCAACTGTATCAACACAATTGTGTTAGCGATAATTTTTGTTTGATTTGTTAAAAAGAACTTCCCTACTACAATTAGATTAGAGATGCTTTCATAATCTAGCATAGACTGTGCAGAATTATCTTGAAATAACAGACTTCCTTGGGTTGACAATTTATATTGAACACTTTGATTTTCCATTCAATTAGACAATTAAAGTGCCCAACAACGTCCTCATCTCCCACTCACTCAGGGAATTCTACCGAAATAAAATAAATTATATCAAAAGAGTGCAAAGTAGGAGAGGGTATGCATATAACTCCATCGGGGCTATGGAAACTCGCTGGAAGGGGAGCAAGGTCTATGACATCGGGGTGACTCCATTGGGGCTATGGACACTCACTAGCAGTGGAGCAACACAATAGAAAGTGAATGATGATAACTAAAAGGCCTGGTGCTAGTGAATGCTTTACTGAACTCTTTTCAAAAGAGGGCATGGGTCATGGTCAAAGGAAATGAAGGTGGAACAAAGGTTGAAACCCCACAGGCAGACCCAGATTCAGCAATTGGGGAATTTCAAACGCAAGGACAGAAGAGGCTCTGATAAAAAACTAGTCAACTTCCAAACTAGCTTCTGCATCAGCTAAGCCCAGGAAAGGAACAAAGATTCTTCTTTCTCCTAGTAAGTCGCCATTTGTTGAGCACTCAACAAAACCTAAAAGCCTTATCAAATTTTGTCACTTTTGGGTACCACTTGTTTCTTCATTTGTCTGACTCGATTTCATTTTTGGGAAATCGTTTTGTTTTTGTGTCCCTTATCACCTAAGTCTGGTTTATTTTGAACTTGTGAAACCTCATGTCTAAAGGACCTTAACACCCGAATTAAGAATTGATAGCTAAACACTGCACCTAATGCGCTCAGATTTGGTGTCGGAAAGAATTCAAGTGAGTAAAAGAATCGCACAAAAACAACAGTCATCGAGCGTCGATCCTCATCGGCATTGGCAGAAGACAGTTTTGGTTTACATAAGTTGGTCACATAAAGTTCTGAGAGATGGACGATCCCTTTCGACATCTGGAAAATATGAGAAAGACATACGTTAACAAAGGAAGAAAAGATATTATTGATAGTCGATGCCTAATGCGCCTTATCGGGATCAGGGGAATTCCAGAAAGATCACAAAAATCATTTCGATCGCAATAAGGATATCCTCGATCACCGATCCCTGATGCGTTTTCAGCATCAAGACTTTTTTGAGGGAGCCAATCCGAGAGCACTTGGGTAGGTCTATCATCGAACGTCAATCCTTGACACTTTCGGGCATAGGCAAGATAGGTTGGGGTTTTAGAAACGTGTGTTGTAAATAAATTCCTGACTCTAACTAACACGAGTGAATGAAGCCACTAGTCTCGTGCCACATGTCTTTACCACGTAGGGGGATCGTACGGTCTGGTTTTAGCCCAAGTCATTTTTGGTTCCCTAGGTCCTAGTCACACCTCCTAGTCAGCTTTGCCATCTCATCTCTGTACGGAAAGGTCAATCGGTGTCAAAGTTTTGTAGGAGGATATCAATGAAAATTTTCATAGCACAATCCCGACCCCCGATCCCCCAACTGAAAGAGCGAAATGATGGGATGTTTGCGATATTAGATACGATCGTATTTTGGACATTTAATGAACTAATTAATGCCTGATCCTGCATTGGTTTCTACCTTGTGCATTGATTAGAAAACAACATTCTTAAATCACCTATAGACCGCATTACCACCCGCACCTCTGTCGTCAACCCATGATGAATTTAAGTTTAAACACCTCTGAATATCTGACGACAGATTTGTTGAAATTTCACTCATAACCCGAATTGAATTTTTGATGCGACATGGTAAGATCATCCCTATTTAAATCTATAGAACCATTTTGAACAAATTCATTCTTCACATAAGTGAATTCTAGAGAATCTGAAGGAGCAGAGAAAGCAACTCGAGACTATACTGACCCTTTTTATTATCAAAAATAGGTTTAACAAGATTCATAGGTATGTATCCAATTCAACCAATTAGTTGGTTATAATTCATATATGATCATCATGTTTCTTACACAGTCTCTGAAATCTGCTCTAGTTGCAGGAAGAATGTCATTGAGAAAGCCAACCACCAGATGCTCGCCTAGAGAACCAAAGTTGAAAGAAGATGAGATAGGTGAAGGTTCTTCTCCATGGATTGTGAAGCAATTGAAGTACACTCCTAAGGCAGATCCTATCATCAAAACAACAACGAAGAAATATTTTGTCCAGCCTCTGGCCTTTGGTGATATAAAGGAAAGCACTGGATCCAAGGTTGCGCTCCCACAGTGGGGGACCTCTTCAACAAAATTAGCCTAGAATAATACCCAGAGTATATCCCACACAGTGACCTGGACGCAAGGGCGCTCGATGACCAGTGTTCCCCAACATCTGTCGGTCATATTTACACATGGTCTCAAGTAGAACCCCTGTTTTCCCCTGCATAGAGGTTTTGAAATGTCTCATCGACCATATGGACGGGAAGAAGTGCTTGATCAATGATGATAATGGTGGATGCATCATATTTTTCCTCCCTACAAAAGTCTAGAAATACTACAAGCTCAGGGACCCAGAGGAGCGAATCAACACGGACTTCATAATGAAGTTCTATGAATTCCATGATACCAACCATTTGATAGATTCATGGTGAAGGGAAGACAAGAATTTCACTAATCGGAGAAATGGATGGTACAGTACAATCAACCTGAGGGAGCCATACATTTATTTGATGGCTCTCATCTGCTAGTTGTATGGAGAAAATGATTGCTCCAAGTTTTCGGAAGCATGGATGACTTTGGCATACACAGTGGCAATCTTTGGGAGCATCTTCAACTAGGGAGAGATAATCTCAAAACAGTTGAGCACCTGTATACAACAGGCTTACTCGCCGAAGGAAGGAGAAGCACCAACTTTCTACATCGCCTCGTACCATCTTGATGTCATGTACGCAAGGAACATCTTCATCGGCATGAACCTAAGCTGACATGTTTCAGAGCTCACAACCCACGTTTACTTCTGCATATTATGGTAGAACAGGTACAAGAAGTCTTATGCACTCATCTGCGATGAATTCATCGCTCATATTTATTTCATTATTTTTAAGAAGGAATGCTTAAGACTATTTGTGGTATCTAAGAAAATGATATCCAAGGGAGGCCATTGGTACTTGGTTGAGCATTAAACCTACATCGGGATGTTCGGGGCCACAAAAGCACCACATCTCCTATCGGCTCATGTCCCAAACCATCTCGTTGTGGGAGAAATCTGTTATCAGACCATCCGACAGGGCTATAACATCACCTTGGTGAAAGACAAGAAATGGGCTTTCATACCCTATGGTTTCCATGTGGGATTATATCTGAAAAAGGATACTACTCAAGCCAAATAACAAGAGCTAAGGAAACTTGAGTTCAGGTTTCTGATAGGCCAATTCCGCAAGCAGAACCCTAAGGGCATGGTCCTCCAACATGTTTTATAGGTGTCATCATGTTGGCCATATGCCCATGATAAGTTTGAGGACAAAATCTTCACAGAATGCACCCTGGATTGGGACGAGGTGGTGTAGAGGATGGCCAACCCAAATATGAGCAGGTTCAATGCCATGAGCATGGATGAACATGTGGAAACAATAGAGCAATCGGCTCAATAGGACCTCAGATCTAGGGAAGAAATTAGAGTGGTAGAGGAAACAGAGGCACATAGGAGGGGATTGTTCTTGACAGCAGAGGCACAATTAAGGGGATTGATTTTGATGGCAGAAGCACATAGAGTCATTGATTAGTTGCAGAATGACCTAAATCTCGTAGAGATGGCGAGGGTTCCTGCCGACAACCCAATCGAAATCCGAGGAGGACCAAGTGACCTAGAGCCTATACAGATTGAAGAAACCATTGGGTCAGATAACCCTGAAACTTCAACACCACAGGTCATATCACCAGGGGAAGTTTCAGCTCATCCCGGGATAGAGAGGACATTAAGGAGAGAAATTTTACCAAATCCCATGTTGGACCTAATAACTATCTACAATGATGAGGAGAGTTCATAGGTGTCCCTAGTTACTCCGGTGAAAATCACAGAGGAAGCAAAACCTGAGAAAGCATCCACCCTGGATCCTGATGCTTCAATTCAAAGCCACCTGCAGAACGAGCATGAAGTGAAAATAGCCTTGGACATTGAGCCACTCTACATACCGAAAAATCCCAATGGACGAATCGATGTATGATACAGGATCGCTCAAACAAGAAGGAGCAATCACACAACAAGAAATTGGTGTTTCAACAGTCAATTACCAAGTAAGTATCAAACCTTCCTCTGATTCCTCAGTTTTGACCAGTACTTTACCACCCGATGAGAAACAAACAGAGGTTGATCCATTAGGACATACATAAGAAGTTCAAAAACCCAGTCTTGAACATATATACACCGTGGGGGACCTTGGAAACACTCTTACTTGGGGAGAGAAAAAAATCCCTGAACCTATGGATGAGGTCGTCGATATACAAGTCATCGCCTATGACAGAAAGAGGAAAGCCATCATGAAGAGAACCACTAAGAAAAGGAGTCTTACTTTGGACAGTCCCATCCTCATCACAATGAAGGAGAAATTGATCAGCACAAAGCATGCCAAGACATCTGAGCTTATCGGCACAGGAATGGAAAACACGGATGCCACCCTGGATAGAGAAAGAAAAGATGGAGAGGATTTGGTCCTTGCACTAAATGATTTGGAGCATCTCTTCCATTTGGCAAAATACTATCAAGACTCCACACAGGCTACGATATTCTTGAGAAAAGAATTTCAATATGCCTACAACAAATTCACAAGTCAGTGGCAACTTTTCACTGTAGGGATAGCCGACTTCCAAAAAGACACCCTTATGGTGCTAGCAACGTGAAAAGACATGGAAATATGGTATGAGAAGGCCCACCAAGTGGTGGAAAGAATTGATTACATCAGTGCGGTTCAAAAGGGTCGAGACGTTGAAGAGTATGGCATTCGGGTGCTTAGGGACAACAACATCAATCGCATAAGGAAATCGGTCGAATACTGGGAAAATATGGCCCAAGAACCTCAGCGAGAGATTCAAGAGAAATGGGCCAATTGCGAAAGAAGTTGGACCAAGATCAATCGTGCGATGAGAGACATTGATCTTCCAGAGTTCGGCTCACCCGAGGACTTTGTCGATTTGCATGACATAGTCAAACAACATGCATAACAAGACTCATTGTGGAATGAAAATATAGAAAAGGTGGCAAACATGGCACCAGGTCAAGTACAACGACTCATGGAGAACTCGATCAAGGCTCGGGCAATATTACAACAGTTAAGTGCTAAGGTAGACAAGTATCGGGATCAGGCAGTGGAGATAAAGGAGATTCTTTCGACCCCAATGGACCAACATAGATTCTTGTATGCCAACACATGCGAGGAACTCTTTGTCAAATGGTCAAAGTATGAGAAGATTCATCCACTTAATTAAAACCATTCAATGACTCTTAGAAGACAGAGAGATGAAAGCGCCATGTGGCAATGTTTTATTTTACTTACCTTTCACTTTTGATAGCTATTTTTAGATAATAATTTGTATAAATAAGAGGGTCGACCTTTTAGAATGGGTCGATGGTTTTCGCAAAGACCCTCATTTTTGGAATTGTAAGGAACTACCTCTAAACTACCTTAATTGAGAAGTCTTGTTTAGGACCAAGGATAAACTTTTGTTTTCATCGAAGGCGTGTATGATTGGATCTAAAGAGGAATTACTTTCAACTTTGTCTCATGAATGAATGTTGTAATGAGTATGAGTTTCTGAATCTCTTGATATGTTATCTGATTTAATATTTTTATAATTCTTGTATCTAATGATGTAAAACAAATCATTTTGTTAATGTGTGATTAGTTATTAGAGCTAAGGAAACTATTTTTCTTGCCATTGTTTTATTGCATGTATGTTCTCTTTCGATAATTTTATCTCAGTCAATAATTGAAATACCAGCAAGTTGATGTATTAGTACTAGGCCTGTTGTAGGTGTAAGAATAGTTATTTGCATGCTTGAAGGCGAGGGTTATCCTGAGCTCGACCTTCTTCAGTAGTTAAGTTTTCCAAAAAAAATTTACCCACCTGGTTTATACCAACACTTATCCTTTATCAGACCCACTTATAAGAGAAATATAAAAAAGAGAACGTGCAAACTGAAGGAGGAGTTTTCACAAGAAAATATCATGTAAATCACTACGTAAAGTGTTGGACAACTGA